>CAWUFW010023870.1:0-68557 GCA_963921515.1 Calotriton arnoldi | reverse complement strand
ACTCCCTGCAATGCAAGCACGTTCCATGGTGGGCTATCTGGCTGGCTGGGTGGGAAGGGGGACTTGCAGCACTGACTATAGTCACCAGCACCTCCCCTCACCCCCCCCCAACACAAACTCCACAGTACCCACCTGGTAGAATGCAATGCCCTCCATCCTAACACAAGATCCCACAAAGCACCACCACCCTGGGTTATGTTGTGTGAAGCACAGGGACACTCTTGGGACTCTTAGCCAAACAACTGCCAGGACAACACTCCCAGCCATCCTGTCAGCACAGCCAGCCCACCCCACAGGGAAGCAGAGTCAAAAGGAAGGAAGCATGGGCATGCTGGGAAGGGGGGTGGAGGCAATAGCATGATGGGAGTCGTAGTCACAGACATTGCTCACCCCCACAACTGTCCCATCAACACCACCCTGAACCATGCTCACATCACAGGGAGTGGAGAAGGACTCACAAGATGGCTGACACTGGCTACTGCTGTGGGGAGCACAAGGCCCTGCTGGCAACTGTGCACCAACAAACAGCAGGACACCACTGACTGACATCCTGAGAGACAACTTCCACTACCTGCAATGCAAGCACGTTCCATGGTGGGATATCTGGCTGGCTGGCTGGGTGGGAAGGGGGACTTGCAGCACTGACTATAGTCACCAGCACCTCCCCTCACCCCCCCCAACACAAACTCCACAGTACCCACCTGGTAGAATGCAATGCCCTCCATCCTAACACAAGATCCCACAAAGCACCACCACCCTGGGTTATGTTGTGTGAAGCACAGGGACACTCTTGGGACTCTTAGCCAAACAACTGCCAGGACAACACTCCCAGCCATCCTGTCAGCACAGCCACCCCACCCCACAGGGAAGCAGAGTCAAAAGGAAGGAAGCATGGGCATGCTGGGAAGGGGGTGGAGGCAATAGCATGATGGGAGTCGTAGTCACAGACATAGCTCACCCCCACAACTGTCCCATCAACACCACCCTGAACCATGCTCACATCACAGGGAGTGGAGAAGGACTCACAAGATGGCTGACACTGGCTACTGCTGTGGGGAGCACAAGGCCCTGCTGCCAACTGTGCACCAACAAACAGCAGGACACCACTGACTGACATCCTGAGAGACAACTTACACTCCCTGCAATGCAAGCACGTTCCATGGTGGGATAACTGACTGGGTGGGTGGGTGGGTGGGAAGGAGGTCTGGCTGTCAACCAAACACAATCAATGCAGACCATGTTCACACCCCAGAGAATACATAGAAATGCCCAAATAATGCAGGACAATGTGCCACACCAATATCAACCCCTGACTGTGACGACTTAGGACAATACAATGTACAGGCCCGCACCCCGAGGCACAGTCACAACTGTCAGGTGTGTCAACCACTGATGCCTGCAGAAACATGACATACATTGTTTGTGTCTCCCAAAAACAGGTGATGATAGGGACACAGCAGCAGACGCTGAGGAGTCCCAGTCCCAGGCTCAAGAGGATGCCGAGCTCACTGGCGTCGTACAGCCTCTGTCCTCCTCGGACGATGAAGAACAACCTGGCACATCCGGTGCAAGTCAACATGCTGCACCAGCAGGACCACCAGCTGCAGCACCAGCAGGTCCACCAGCTGCACCCCCTGCACCCACCCCTCCAACGACTGTCACCACGAATACCATCCCTGCCGACATGGACAGAATAAGGAACAACACCAGCGCAGTGACCCTGGACCAACCTGGGGCCATGGACACCACCACCACCACCAACCCCCAAGGTGGACCAGGGTTATCTGTGCGTGCAACTGCACACACTGCACATGTCAGCAGGGGTGGTGGGAGGGGTGGGAGACAGAGGTCGCTGCTTGCAGACGTTGCTGGTGTGCATGAAGACCCACAACTGGTACGCATAGCTGATGCGTACCAGTCCAGCACCGGAGAGCTCAGCCAGGTAGTGGGGCTCCTCAGAGACATCAAACAGCAGCAGGCTGCCCATCATGCCCGCTTGGACTCCCACATGTCCCAAGTGGAGTCACACATGTCACGTGTGGACTCCCACATGTCACGTGTGGACTCCCACATGACCCGCGTGGAGTCCAAGTGGGATGTACTACATGAGATGACGGCGGTGCACAGGGACATTTTACAATGCCTCCGCCAGATGAACAGCAACCAGTCCACACCTCCCTGTGTGCCAACAACATCTGGTACCGAACAAACTGCAACTGCCACAGGGAGGGAGGAGGACTCTGGCGGAGAGTCCCCTGCACCGCAGCAGCCTGCACTTGAGGGCCCCCCCCCCAAGAAGAGGGGTCGTCCGAGGAGGGGAAAGTGAGAGGCTGATGGCCAAGCGCAACTCCCAGGAAGCCTGAACCTGTTCTGGATTTTCGCCTTTGTGCACAGACTGTTCACCCTGTTGATGGCAACACTACTCCCACACATAGCATGGGGAGTACAAGTTGGAACAATGTGTCAGACAACTGTGGCCCCGATACTGGGGATCCTGTCTACCTGGACTTTCTATTCATCTAGGAACTTGGGATTGCAAGATTCATGTACAGCACAATCCATCCTATGCACTATTATCACAATAAACACACTAATACACCATACTTGCCTCTGTCGTGATTCCAACGTGGGTGCTGTTATGGGGATGATGAACTGCAAAATTACACAGTGTATGCGAACTGCAACAGCAAGGACAACACAGGCATGTGAGTACAGGCAACGTGACACATATGAGGGAGACACACCACCAGGGCTACACAACACATACACACCTAGGCCATCTGACTCATTGCCTACACTGATGTTGCCAGGGAAGACGGTGCAATGCACAGACACCACACCCATTCCCAGTTGTAGTCAAGTAGCCCACAGGTGCAGTAAGCAAATGGCAGTCAAATGTGTGACCACAGACAACGCACATCACTAAGTGAAGCACAGGTTTATTACACAGTAGCAACATGCCGTAACCACTACAGATGCAAGGTAACCCCACCTGGTAGCGGGCACACAGTCAACAACTGTAGACAGAAGGAAGTCCATGGGTGTGGCGCACATCACCTGTAGGGACACAACAGCTACCAGCCTGGATGTGCAATCACGTCGTCGGTGGACACAGTTGACCAAACGAATCTGAAAGTACCCTGTGAAGGACAGAAATGACACACAGTCAAAAGCAATGCAGTACAGGACAGAACAGCAAAACTCATGCACAATACATGTTACAAGATACCCACCCAGAACCAAGTTAGCATGTCAACACTGTTGGGGAGTACAGCCCACCTGTCACCACACATCGCAACACACATCCTGTCAAGTAGCCCATGGACACACTCCAACAGCACCAGAGCACCACCCACACATCATGCCAACTCACATCATTCACATGACACCTCAGGATACTCACATTCAGCTAAAGAAGTTGGTGATGAGCTGTGTGCGGACATCACCATCACCATCATCATCATCATCGTCACTGGCATCGTGGTCCAGGCCAGGATCCTCCACAGGTGGCGGATGTTGGTCATCGTCATCCTGGATGAGAGGCAACTCCTTCCGCACTGCCAGGTTGTGGAGCATGCAGCAGACGATGATAATCTTGCACACTTTCGCAGGGGCATATGGGAGGGACCCTCCGGTCTTGTCCAGGCAGCGGAAGCGGCTCTTCAGGAGACCAAAGGTCCGCTCAATCACTCTCCTGGTCCGACCATGTGCCTCATTGTAGCGCATCTGGGCAGGTGTCACAGGGTTCCTGAGGGGTGTCAGCAACCACGGCATGTTGGGGTATCCCGAGTCACCTACGGACAGACAAGTGCACATCAGCTGACTTGGAAAAGTGGGCGGAATACTACAGATCAGATCACACACAATGGCACAAAGTCAGTACACACCGACAAGCCAGGCACGCTGGTTCTGCATCTGTGCCATCAACCTGGGGATGCGACTACTCCTCATCACAAAGGCATCGTGTGCTGAACCAGGGAAACGGGCACACACGTGTGTGATGGTCATGTCTGCAAGACACACCACCAGTGCATTGACCGAGTGGTAGTGCTTGCGGTTCCTGTAGGCCTGCTCCTGGGCCTGTGGTGGTACCAAAGCCACATGTGTCCCATCAATGGAGCCAATTACATGCGGCATCCTCCCCAGGGCATAAAAGTCACTCTTCACGTCAGTGAGTCGTCGCAGTCTAGGGAAATAGATGTACCGGTTCAGGAAGAGCAACATTGCCGCCAAAACATCGCGGAGCACACGGCTGAACATGGTCTGTGACATCCCACCAGCAGACGCCACAGTATGTTGGAAGGTACCGGTGGCAAAGAAGTGTAGGGCTGCCATCACCTTCACCTTGGGGGTCAGCGCTGTAGGATACGGCCGGCCAGGCTGCAAATGTGGGGACAACTGCACTGCAAAATCCTCAATCAGCTGCCTGGTGAAGCGGTACCGTCGGATGCTGTCCCGTTCCACCATCGTTGCCAGGTCTGGGAATGGCCGATGGACAGCAGGAGCCCTGCAGTGCAGAGGAGAAGTAAGCAAGATCGTCAGTCACCCCACATATGCGGCATTGAACACACTCAAGATCCCAACATACATCATCATGAGGCACAACTACATGAAGTGTGCAGTACCGGAACGACATTTATGGTACATACATGGCCAACATCTGTCAACACGGTCCTACAGGTGGCATCAATTTGTCCCAAGTTGGCCCATTGGATATCATGATGCTGTGTCACAGTCACCCCCCAGTGACATGTGAGGACAGATGTGCCCCAGGCACCACAGCTCAACGACAGGCACATTCCCAGGGACCCTGTAATGCCACATGGACACTGGCATCACCTGGAGTATCATGTGTACACCACAACAAAACAAACATGACCCCCACAGGTAGTGGCCACACTTGCCATGGCAGGAGAGCCATGGACGTCTGTGACACACACGCACAACATCAGAGTCCATGCACACACAACGTGGATGTGGAGACTGTCTCCCATTGTGCACATGAAATCAGAGACATTGTAAACACTACATGCACAAAGACTGTGGAGGGCCATCACTATTGTGCCACTGGGACACCCTGGCTCAAACATACCGTCCCACATGGGACTCACGGGGTATGTGACATGACATACACAAACACCACTGTGAAATGTGACCATGGCACATGCACAGATATGAACAGTTGCACATCACAGTGGTCACGTACACATAACACCCATGATCCTGTCCCCATGAACACGTGCACAGCCTGGGGGTGGCTGCCCACAGGTGACACCCACAGGACAACATGTACACCAACATACACACAATAGGAAATGCAGCCTTACATGCCTTATGATAAGGTTTGGACAGGCTGTCGTGATGTAGGTGTGCCCCTCACTCCCTGGGAGCTATCTGTGGCTGGCATATGTCCATCTGAGACAGGCATGCTGACATATGCCAGTCACATGTACAGTGATGCGTTGTACTGCAATGGACCGATCGGTGCCTCCGGCCGGCCCATTGCATTCAATGTGTGCGGGTACGCGTTGTACCCCTGTGCGCGTTGTACTGCAATGGACCGATCGGTGCCTCCGGCCGGCCCATTGCATTCAATGTGTGCGGGTACGCGTTGTACCCCTGTGCGCGTTGTACTGCAATGGACCGATCGGTGCCTCCGGCCGGCCCATTGCATTCAATGTGTGCGGGTACGCGTTGTACCCCTGTGCGCGTTGTACTGCAATGGACCGATCGGTGCCTCCGGCCGGCCCATTGCATTCAATGTGTGCGGGTACGCGTTGTACCCCTGTGCGCGTTGTACTGCAATGGACCGATCGGTGCCTCCGGCCGGCCCATTGCATTCAATGTGTGCGGGTACGCGTTGTACCCCTGTGCGCGTTGTACTGCAATGGACCGATCGGTGCCTCCGGCCGGCCCATTGCATTCAATGTGTGCGGGTACGCGTTGTACCCCTGTGCGCGTTGTACTGCAATGGACCGATCGGTGCCTCCGGCCGGCCCATTGCATTCAATGTGTGCGGGTACGCGTTGTACCCCTGTGCGCGTTGTACTGCAATGGACCGATCGGTGCCTCCGGCCGGCCCATTGCATTCAATGTGTGCGGGTACGCGTTGTACCCCTGTGCGCGTTGTACTGCAATGGACCGATCGGTGCCTCCGGCCGGCCCATTGCATTCAATGTGTGCGGGTACGCGTTGTACCCCTGTGCGCGTTGAACAGCAATGGACCGATCGGTGCCTCCGGCCGGCCCATTGCATTCAATGTGTGCGGGTACGCGTTGTACCCCTGTGCGCGTTGAACAGCAATGGACCGATCGGTGCCTCCGGCCGGCCCATTGCATTCAATGTGTGCGGGTACGCGTTGTACCCCTGTGCGCGTTGTACTGCAATGGACCGATCGGTGCCTCCGGCCGGCCCATTGCATTCAATGTGTGCGGGTACGCGTTGTACCCCTGTGCGCGTTGTACCTGCAATGGACCGATCGGTGCGCACCCATTGACAATGGGCTTGCCTGGCAACGGACGCGTTTTCGAATATTCGAACGAGTCGGTTGCTGGAAAATCAGTTGGTCACCCACAACAATGTTGCAAAATCATGTATGTCATGAAGTTGAAATTTTGAAGGATGCTGTGGGCGTGTTTTGGTGCTGCTATTCCATGGATTGGCCATATTCAGAAGATGCAAACGACTTGGACCTATCACTTTGGACACAAGGGACAGTATCTGCCTCTCCAGCACATATATATTGCTGCATGTTCCCCTGAGAGCCCACTTGCCTGCACTACATGCTCCAGGACGACATCTGCCACTGCACTGCTGCTGTCTCTGCCCCTCTGGACCCTGCAATGGCACGTACTGTGGAGAGAGCCCCAGCCTTCAGCCTTGAAGAGAACCAGGCCCTGCTGGACAGCCTACTTCCACAGTACAGCAAGCTGTATGGGACACCAGGGGAGCAGGTGAGTGTTCTGTGCACTGCCTTTCTGAATGTGCATTTTGTCTGACTAGCAAGGCTGAGAGTCAGCACACCACTGGCTAGCAGGCTCACTGAGTAGTTGTCACCCCCCATAGTGTGTAGTGACTTGCACTGGACAGGTATGGTGCAGTGACAGTGCTTCTGAACAGGGTTTTACTCCCCATGCTATGATACCATGTAGTGACTTCTGGAAAACTGTCCATGGGCAGCCGTGCACTGCCTGGGTACACCATGTGCCCCTGTGATTGCGACATGTATATGCAACTGTGTCATGCACGGATATGTTGCATGTGTAGTAATGTCCTTATCACTTTGTCATCCTGACAGGCTTCTGCCCATCGGAAGCATGAGATCTGGAAGGACATCGTCCGGGCTGTCCGGTCCGTGGGGGTCTACAAGCGCCGGATCCGCAACTGCCAAAAGAGGTGGCAGGACCTTCGGGGCTGGACCCGGAGGATTGCACGGGTCCAGCTGAAGCTGTCGCCTCCTCGCAGGAGGGGCGGAACACGGACCCTGACCCCCCACATGCTCAGGATCCTGGCGGTGGTCTTTCCAGACCTGGATGGGCAGCTGAAGGCCAGAGAGCAGCAAGGAGGGGGTGAGTCAAAGACTGCACTGTGTACTCTGTCTAACATGTTATGTGCCCTCCTCGGGCCAGGTTGAACTGCCACAGTACAGCAGTCATGTTGTCCAGGAGCCATGTCCCTCTATTGTGCACTGCCCACTCCTCATCTGATACCCAGGTGTGGCCCTTACATGCAGGGAATTCTGTCACTTAGGACTGTGTCCTTGCAGTTTGCTTGACTCAAGGTGGGAGACAGCATCTGTTTCCCTGACTCTGTGGTGGGCATCATGGGTGGGTCCATTGCTTACACAATGCCTGTATTCTGACATGTATTCAGCGTGTTACTTTGATCTGTGGTCCAATTGCTGAGCTGATCCACCACATGTGGCTGGGGTACCTGGCACACACCCATGCTGCGGGTGGGAACAATGTTTGGGCCCCAGGAGTATGTATATGACGTGTGTCACACATACTTAGCCAGTTGCCTACAGTCCAGGGCTCATCCCTCATTCATGTGGGGCTGGACAGTCATGCCTACTCCAGGCCATACAATACACTCTGTACTCCCACTCCCGTGTATCAGAGGACACATTGTGCACAGTGATTTGCCCCTCAGGTGTCTGCCTCTGTGTCAGTGTGCTGTGGATTAGTCGCCAGGACTGCTGTGGAGTTTCTTGGTAGGGGCTCAGCATGCCACTGGAGATGTGACCATAGGAGACGATACTTGTGTGACACATAGGTGTCTGATCAGCTGCCCATGCAGACTGGGGCATGTAAATGTGAAGTTCAGGCAGCTGTTCCCCATGCACAGCAGAGTGTGAGGGGCTCAGGTTCAGAGGGTAGTGTCACAGGTCTCCCATATGTCCAATAGGTATGACCTGGACAGATGAGGGTTAAGAGGATGTGTTGTGGGGGGGATGTACATGTGCACTTGTGCAGCTCCAGGACTTGCATTCCCCATGACCTACTATTGTGACACAGTGCAGAGTGTTGTTGTCTGGCTGCAAAGTCATACATCACTGAGACAGTGATGTATGACTTTGCAGTCATGCCTCCGCCATGGCATGTGTCTACTGATTGGTGATCCTGCAGGGGAGTGACATGTGCTACATGCACACCATAGTGGCGCTGGCTATCAGGACATGGGTGCATCATGGTGTCTGTCGCTGGTATGCATCACATGCATTTCCTATCTGACTCTGGGCATCCCTTACATCCGTAAACCTGTACTGACTCAGTGGCAAGAGCTGTGATGTGTCCACACCGTGTCCTCTGCACTGTCCAACTACTGTGTACTTGGTGCATGTGTCAACACTGGGGTGTTGCAATCCAACAGACACCAGACAGATGGGTGCAAGGCCATGTGGGATGTGAGTGCCATGCTTGGCATCAGACTGACAATTGACTTCTCCTGTTCAATTAGTGCACTTTTAGCAATGCACAACTAATGATGCCAGGGCTTGCTCTGTGATGTGCTGTGCTCACAGTGGTGTGTGCGTTATGTGCAGGTGACTGATGTCTGTCTGTTTCCCCATTTTTTGCAGATACATCCACGGCCACGGAAGGGGACAGCTCCACGGACCAGGAGGAGCCGGAGAGCCAGACTGGGTCAGCAGCCGAGGAGTGGTCGGAGGGACCCAGTGGCACGGAGGGCGAGGGGAGCCACACCGAGGAGTCCTCAGCAGCATCCACCTCAGCTGAGGACCAGAGCAACTCGGAGGATGACTCCCTTGTGGAGGCGGGTGTCAGCAGCCACCACACCCCAGCTAGTGTTGCTGTCCCCGCCACCACCACCACCACCACCGCCCTCCCATCGGCTCCCATTCCCCAGGTCCGTGGAGGCTCCCATGTCCGGGAGCGTGTCTCCTTTGGGCCAGGCACCGCACCCCCTGCCCCTGTGTCCCCTGCTGCCCTGAGTGAGGAGTCTGTGTACCTCCTTCGCCAGCTCCATGTAGGGCAGACAGCCATGCTGAGTGTCCTCCATGCGCACACCGCGCTGTTGACTCAGCTGGTGTCGTTCATGGAGGGCATCTCATCGGGCATGTCTGACCTACAGAGGGGCAATAGGTCCATGGACTCCTCCCTGACGGCAGCAGTGTCCCTCCTCAAACGGTCCCTCACCCCTCCTGCCTCTGCTCCATCCACACTCCCCAGCACCTTACCCATCCCAGGCACACACACACTGGCACACACCAGCACACACACATCCAGCACACTGACACACACGCCAATGACAAAACGCACACGCACGCACATTCAGGGGACTGAAGCCAGACTCACAGGGGATGGGGCCCTGGCACACACACACGCATCCACATGCACTGCGCAGTCCTCAGTTCCCTCTCCCTCCAAAGCACCCTCCCTTGCCTCACCTGCAACCCCAAAGTCACAGCAGCTCTTCCTCTGTGACCTCGGCCTCTTCCCCACCGATGAAGCTGCTCCAGCATCCCGGGGGAAGAGGAAGCCCACCCACACGGAGCAGAGTGCCCCTCGCCCCCGGACACCCTCCCCCAGGCGCAGACGGACTGAGGCCCCCACCCGCAAGTCCCCCCGGAGTGCTAAGAGCAAGACCCCGCCACCGCCCTGCAGCTCAGGCACAAGGTCTCCGTCCTCCATCCCTCAGGCCCCCACTGCACAGGTGCCCCCACCACACCCTGCCCCAGGTTCCCCCACCCACAGATATACCATCCCCAAGATGCTCCGGCCTTCTCCCCCTGCCACTTGCTCTCCCAGCACCACACCCCCGCTGCGCTTGTCTGTGCCACTGATGTGGTGAGGGTGTCCCCCCCTCTGTCCAACCCACCTTGCCTGTTCCCCATTCTCCTCCCCTGGAGGTAGGCACTGCAGTGGAGTCCACTACCGCCCTGTCTGACTTGGGCACTGCAGTGGCGGACCTGTCCACCCCATCTGCAGGGTCCACTGCAGTTGTGCCGGCACCCACGACATCTGTGTCATGCCCCCCAGTTGTGCCGGCACACACCATGTCAGACACCTCCACTGCAGTTGTCAGTGGCTCTCCAGCACCCACCACCCCTTCCCTGACTCCCCCTGGTGAGCCCTGATCCTGTCCCTGCGGTGCCTGGCCTGCCCCCCGGTTGCCCCTCCTAGTGGATTGTCCCTGGTATTGTGCAGGCATGCGTAGGGTGACATCTGCCAGTGTCACCCTGTTTGAACTTTGACAATGGACTGGCCATTGGCCTTTGCTCTTTTTTCAGGACTTCGTTTGGCCTCAACACATATGCTGAATAAAGCAACTTTCTTTTCTCTAGTGCTCATGCTTCAGATGTACATGTTGTTGGTGCAGCTAACCATGCCCTTGCTGCAGTGATGGTGATATCTGGTCTCATGATTATGAAGTGTTACTGTGCAGGAACCCATGTGGTCCAGGGGGAATGTGTCCTATCATGTGGTGTATCCATGTCATCAATAGCAGCATCTGAGGGTGTCATGTGTTCAGTATTTGGCAATGGGTTTCCTACTTACATTGGCAATTTCATATCTGTGGCTTCCACCCCTGCACATCTGTTGTGCCTGCCATCGTTGCATTTGTCTACTTCCCTGACCGTGTTGCCATCTCCAGTGGACATGCAGGTTTGGGCATCAATGGGGAGGGACTCATCCGTGTAGTCAGTGCAACATTGCTATACAAGTGTGTTGGATCTGTGCTGATGATTCCGTTGGCACATCCATGACCAGGCTGATGTGATGGGAGCCCTCATTTGGTGCTAATTGTTGATTGTGTGACCAAGTGCTCAGCTGACATGATGGGGCCCTACTGAGGCAACATATGGCACAGCTTTCCTCACACAGGAGTGGAGTCCCCTCATGGCAGTGTGTACACGTGTGACATTGCCTGCGCCCAAGGTGTGTGTTGTATGTGCATGTCTGTGTGTTCACTTCCATTCATCTGCGCATGCTGTGATCCCTAGTGTTGTACCTGTTTGTGATGCTTGCTGACTTGAGCTATGTTCCCCCAAAGTCTTCTCCCTGTGTTCTCTGTGATGTGGGTGCATGGCACATTACTGGTCATCAGGGTGTCACCCATAGGTGTGTTTGCTGTCAGGGCAGAGTTTGTGTGCAGACGCAGATGGGTCACAGTCAGGTTTCCCTTTGGCACTTGTTGTTTGCCCCTGTCATGTGATTTCCAGTTTGTGTTATCTTTCAGTGATTGTGACACGTTGTGTGTGTGACTGCTGGCACTCCTTAGGGTCCGGGCTGCAATGTTGGTTGTTGTCTATGTGTGTTCTTTGTGGGTGACCTTGGCTTCTTCATTGGTGTGTGACTGTGGCTGGGATCCCATTGGTCGGTGTGGTATTGCCGTCATGTCCATGTACAGCGTAGTGTGCAGTGTGTCAGACATTCAGGAGTCTTGTTGAGTGTCCATGTGTGATGTGTTTCTACACCTTGGTTCCCACCCACCACCCTGGAATAGTAATGGGTGCATGTGCAATGTCACCAGTGCATGTGTACTTCACTGCTGCACATTGTTGGAGGTCGAGGGGTGTGGTCTTGAGTGTGTGCAGATGAGAGTTGTTGCCCGGCTAGTCCCCTGCCTCCATGTTGGCCTTGGCTTACTGGCCATGCTGATTGATTTGTGCTTGTGTAGGTGTGATGGTAGTTAGTTGCTCAGGACACCTGACTGTGGTTCACAGTGTGAACGACATTTAGCTTTGTCATCACAGTGGTATTTTTCTTCAGCCCAGGGTCACCACATTGTGGGGGCCCTGGGGGTGGTGCTGTGGTGTGTCTGTGACTTGCTGTGTCAGTTGTTGTTCCTACGTGCCTGTGTGACATGTGTGTTTTGTGCTCCCTCTCACCTGTCAATGCCTGCTTGCCCACATAGGGGATTTGGATCCATGAGTTACCTTAGTGTGGCAGTGTATGCACATCTGTATGATTGGTATTCAGCTCTCCTCATGTGTTGTGTTGTTGCCTGGGGACACTGGCACCCCCACCCCTCACCTGCTGTGTATGATGACAGTGTTGGTCTGCCTGTTTGTGTTTGTGCATCTGCACCACTGCATTGGCATATCTTGGGTGTGCCATTGGCTGTATGTTGTTTGGTGTGTTTCCCCTGCTGTCCCTGGGACTCCTAGGTCATCGGTCAGCACAGTGATCATGGTTTGTGTGTCCCATTGCTGCCATGGTATGGTATCTGTTCACCTCACATCTGCTGTCTCCACAGGGTATCTGCATTTGTGTGCCCATTGGTGCAAATATGTGGTTCTGCATTCTGATGGTCACTTCTGTCATTGTGTCATTGATGACTGTTGACGGTCTCAGCCCCCATGGGTGTTGTTTGTCTGCACATGGCCAAAGGAATGTTTCATTTGCACTGCAGTATTTGGCTCCCCCAATTTATGTTGCAATGGGACACATACACTACTTTGCCACAGATGAGTTTTTGGTTCTGTGACCAGGAATGATCCATGCAGTTTGGCAGTTGCAGCTCTTTCTTTGTCAACAATTACCTTTTGGTCACTGTGATGATGAGGGTGTAGACCCCATTGCCACAATGGTCAAAATGTGCTTCAGCTATGGACCCCACACTTGCCTTTTGGTCACTGTGATGATGGGGGTTTAGACCCCATTGCCACAATGGTCAAAATGTGCTTCAGCTATGGACCCCACACTTGCCTTTTGGTCACTGTGATGATGGGGGTTTAGACCCCATTGCCACAATGGTCAAAATGTGCTTCAGCTATGGACCCCACACTTGCCTTTTGGTCACTGTGATGATGGGGGTTTAGGCCCCATTGCCACAATGGTCAAAATGTGCTTCAGCTATGGACCCCACACTTGCCTTTTGGTCACTGTGATGATGGGGGTTTAGACCCCATTGCCACAATGGTCAAAATGTGCTTCAGCTATGGACCCCACACTTGCCTTTTGGTCACTGTGATGATGGGGGTTTAGGCCCCATTGCCACAATGGTCAAAATGTGCTTCAGCTATGGACCCCACACTTGCCTTTTGGTCACTGTGATGATGGGGGTTTAGACCCCATTGCCACAATGGTCAAAATGTGCTTCAGCTATGGACCCCACACTTGCCTTTTGGTCACTGTGATGATGGGGGTTTAGGCCCCATTGCCACAATGGTCATGGGCTGCTTGCATTGTGGGTGCCACACACATATATGTGTGGCACATGTGCTAGGGGGTCACATTATATGTTCAATGTCATGTTCGGTGTTGTAGGCATTTGACACAGCCTGCTCACACGCTTGTCATGGTGGTGGGGGGATGTCTTAATCTTGCATTCCCTAGGTTGTGGTGTGCTTGTTGTGTCATGCATTGTCCATCCTATGAGTGGGGGTGGTAGTAGTGGTAGGCATCCAGCCCCCTGGCTAAGGGTGGTAGTAGTGGTGGGCATCCTGCCCCCCTGGGTGAGGGTGGTAGTAGTGGTGGGCATCCTGCCCCCCTGGGTGAGGGTGGTAGTAGTGGTGGGCATCCTGCCCCCTGGCTAAGGGTGGTGGTAGGCATCCAGCCCCCCTGGCTAAGGGTGGTAGTAGTGGTAGGCATCCAGCCCCCCTGGGTGAGGGTGGTAGTAGTGGTGGGCATCCTGCCCCCCTGGGTGAGGGTGGTAGTAGTGGTAGGCATCCTGCCCCCTGGGTGGGGTGGTAGTAGTGGTGGGCATCCTGCCCCCTGGCTAAGGGTGGTAGTAGTGGTGGGCATCCTGCCCCCCTGGGTGAGGGTGGTAGTAGTGGTGGGCATCCTGCCCCCCTGGGTGAGGGTGGTAGTAGTGGTGGGCATCCTGCCCCCTGGGTGAGGGTGGTAGTAGTGGTGGGCATCCTGCTCCCCTGGCTAAGGGTGGTAGTAGTGGTGGGCATCCTGCCCCCCTGGCTAAGGGTGGTAGTAGTGGTGGGCATCCTGCCCCCCTGGGTGAGGGTGGTAGTAGTGGTGGGCATCCTGCCCCCCTGGGTGAGGGTGGTAGTAGTGGTGGGCATCCTGCCCCCCTGGGTGAGGGTGGTAGTAGTGGTGGGCATCCTGCCCCCCTGTGTGAGGGTGGTAGTAGTGGTAGGCATCCAGCCCCCCTGGCTAAGGGTGGTGTAGTGGTAGGCATCCAGCCCCCCTGGCTAAGGGTGGTAGTAGTGGTAGGCATCCAGCCCCCTGGCTAAGGGTGGTAGTAGTGGTGGGCATCCTGCCCCCCTGGGTGAGGGTGGTAGTAGTGGTGGGCATCCTGCCCCCTGGCTAAGGGTGGTAGTAGTGGTGGGCATCCTGCCCCCCCGGGTGAGGGTGGTAGTAGTGGTGGGCATCCTGCCCCCCTGTGTAAGGGTGGTAGTAGTGGTAGGCATCCTGCCCCCCTGTGTAAGGGTGGTAGTAGTGGTAGGCATCCTGCCCCCCTGGGTGAGGGTGGTAGTAGTGGTGGGCATCCTGCCCCCTGGGTGAGGGTGGTAGTAGTGGTGGGCATCCTGCCCCCCTGGGTGAGGGTGGTAGTAGTGGTGGGCATCCTGCCCCCCTGGGTGAGGGTGGTAGTAGTGGTAGGCATCCTGCCCCCTGGGTGGGGGTGGTAGTAGTGGTAGGCATCCAGCCCCTCTGGCTAAGGGTGGTGATAGGCATCCAGCCCGCCCTGGGTGAGGGTGGTAGTAGTGGTAGGCATCCAGCCCCCTGGCTAAGGGTGGTAGTGGTGGTGGGCATCTGGCACCCCCTGGCTAAGGGTGGTAGTAGTGGTGGGCATCCTGCCCCCCTGGGTGAGGGTGGTAGTAGTGGTGGCATCCTGCCCCCTGGGTGAGGGTGGTAGTAGTGGTGGGCATCCTGCCCCCCCTGGGTGAGGGTGGTAGTAGTGGTGGGCATCCTGCTCCCCTGGCTAAGGGTGGTAGTAGTGGTGGGCATCCTGCCCCCCCTGGCTAAGGGTGGTAGTAGTGGTGGGCATCCTGCCCCCCCTGGGTGAGGGTGGTAGTAGTGGTGGGCATCCTGCCCCCCCTGGGTGAGGGTGGTAGTAGTGGTGGGCATCCTGCCCCTCTGGGTGAGGGTGGTAGTAGTGGTGGGCATCCTGCTCCCCTGGCTGAGGGTGGTAGTAGTGGTGGGCATCCTGCCCCCCTGGCTAAGGGTGGTAGTAGTGGTGGGCATCCTGCCCCCCTGGGTGAGGGTGGTAGTAGTGGTGGGCATCCTGCCCCCTGGGTGAGGGTGGCAGTAGTGGTAGGCATCCTGCCCCCTGTGTAAGGGTGGTAGTAGTGGTAGGCATCCAGCCCCCCTGGCTAGAGGGTGGTGGTAGGCATCCAGCCCCCTGGCTAAGGGTGGTAGTAGTGGTAGGCATCCAGCCCCCTGGCTAAGGGTGGTAGTGGTGGTGGGCATCCTGCCCCCTGGGTGAGGGTGGTAGTAGTGGTGGGCATCCTGCCCCCCTGGGTGAGGGTGGCAGTAGTGGTGGGCATCCTGCCCCCCTGGCTAAGGGTGGTGGTAGGCATCCAGCCCCCCGGCTAAGGGTGGTAGTAGTGGTAGGCATCCAGCCCCCCTGGGTGAGGGTGGTAGTAGTGGTGGGCATCCTGCCCCCCTGGGTGAGGGTGGTAGTAGTGGTAGGCATCCTGCCCCCTGGGTGGGGGTGGTAGTAGTGGTGGGCATCCTGCCCCCTGGCTAAGGGTGGTAGTAGTGGTGGGCATCCTGCCCCCCTGGGTGAGGGTGGTAGTAGTGGTGGGCATCCTGCCCCCCTGGGTGAGGGTGGTAGTAGTGGTGGGCATCCTGCTCCCTGGCTAAGGGTGGTAGTAGTGGTAGGCATCTGGCACCCCCTGGCTAAGGGTGGTTGTGGTGGTTGGCATCCAGCCCCCCTGGGTTGGGGTGGTGGCGCGCATTCAGGCCCCTGTGTGCATATGTGGCATTGGTGATGGGCATCCCGCCCTATGGTGCTGCTGGTGTAAGTATATTCAGATTCCCAGTGTATGTGTGTGATGTGTCGTGGTACGTGTTGTATGTGTTTTGTGGTTGGTGTCTGACTTACCTTCTGCGCCGTACGCTGTCCGTGCCTGTTCCGGTAGTAGATGTAGAATATTGGTATGATCGGGACGAAGGGATTCATGGTTGGTTCGTGTCGTTCGTCCTTCTTCGTTGCTTCGCGTCGCCCTCGTCGCTGCTTCGCCTCGTCGCTTCGCTTCGTCCTCGCCGCTTCGCGTCGTCCTCGTCTGTGCTGTGTTCGTCTCGTAGCCGTGGATCGTGTTGTGGCGCGATTCGGAGCTTATGTGCGCCCTCCCGGATGCTTTGACGTGCCGTGCGTAGCGACGGGTTCGGCGCGCGTACGGAAAGCGCATCGTACTTGTCCGGCCGGACGGGGCTGCATTTTCCCTTCCGTGCGACTCGATTCGGCGCTTCCGGATTCGCCTCGGTCGGAGAACAGGACCTGGTTTGGGTGAGTACGGCTCGGCCGGGATTTTTGCTGTGCGCATCGTACTTGCTCGTTCGGTGTGCTAGTACGGATCGGTCGGGAAACTGGCTTTCGCATGGCTTTTTTCCCGACCGAATAGTATTGGGTGCGCCTCCGACCGAGATCGGAATCGGCCCCATAGTGTGCCCTATTGTTATATATTAGCACCATGCCCTATGGGCTTACAAGGCACACTTTAGGGAAGGCTTATGAATATATAAAAATACACTTTTTCCTACCTGAAAAGGCACTTTTCCTTGCCATGTGTCAATTCATTTACACTACAGCCTAGTCAGAGCACAGTGGTGCTCCTGGCCCATATATATTGTTTTCATATATGTTGTTGGTATAACTATGCATTGAAACCTATATATGACATTTAACCTTCCAGGCCACAGGTGCATTTACGATGTTGTTTAAAATGGGCTTATATGGATGTTAAGTAGGCCAAACAGGGAGTTTCAATGTACAGCACATCTTTTACGGGGGAAGCACATGTGCTCTACTACTGTTTAGCAGTGGTAAAGTGTGCACTAAGACGTGCGTGCAGTGAAATCTCAAAGCATCTCTTTGATCTGTGTGTGGCTTACATGAGCAATCCAAGGTACACAGGTATAAGAAATTCCACATTGAATTCTGTATTCACACCTTAGGATGCTCAGTGGACAGGTTGCAAGCACAGCTATACCTATATGCAAACACACTATTCATTTACAGGTTGACCGTGGCCACTGTATTAGAGATAGTAAAGGGGCTCTAGATAATGAATTCAGCAAGGAGTGCTCCTGCATTTGGTGAGAGTGAAGAGGCACCAAGTCTAAGCAGCACTTCAGTTGTAGTTGGGGCACATGTACGCCACACCAGAAGTCGGTCTGAGAAAGGTAGTGGTGCAGCAACAGTGCAATCAGCATAGAGGCACAATGTGGACCTTAGGAGGATGAGCTTGGCAGATGCATGGTATCCATCATATACCAATCTGTTGTTGTTCTTTTTGATCAGCATTCATGCTCTTTTCCATGACTTCTTTGTTGATGTAAAGAGCTAATATATATATATTTGTTAGCTCTGTGAATAAACTGAAAATATGACTTTTGCTGTGCATTTGGTTGATACTATTAATTTATTTGCACACCACATGTTTCTATTATATAGGACTTGAGTTATAGTCACTGAATTTGGTCCTGGGGCTGGGATACACAATTATATAACCATGATCTTCTTGTGCATCATAATATTCCAGGGGACATCTCCCTCCATGTAATTGTGTTAAGCATCACAGGTGACTTTGGTCCATCTCCATCTCTGAGGTGAATTATATTCTGCTACAAAGCTAGCATCCACACTGTGCAGGTTGTCTTTTGTTGTGCCATATTTGCCCTTATGACAACATGCTGTGGACTAACTTCATTACCTCTGTGTGTAGAATGTGCTGTTGAAAAAGACTTGCTGTCATGCCATACCAGGCACATAGTTTTCCAAGAATGATCAAAATATATCAATTTACAAATGGTATTGTCCCTAGGATGACACTCAAGTATGTGCTATATTTGCTCCTGTGTCATTTTCAAAACATATATGGTACTACATCATAGAGAAACAGCAGCTAAGGCTTTTATTGCACCACACATACTGAATATATAGCATTTGTTTAATAAGTACTTAACCTCCTTATGGATTTAGCTAATGAGAAAATCCAACATAACAAACATAAGAAAGATATGAAGAGACACACTCTTACTATTTTAATATTACTTGTAAATATCACCAATGTCCATGATAGCATTCATAACCTATTCAACTTTCAGAATGAGTGGAATTCATATTATGATATGATGTCTTCAAGGTCACAGAAGGGAAGCCACAAGTCTCGCATTGTAGAGAAGTCTTCTTTATTCCAATATAAAACAGGTTTAAAAATATCTCATGCCAACCAGCCAATGTATTTCATCCCTGTGCGAACTTTATCAGGGTTGCCAAAGAAATATGCATGCCATGTATACTCTGTGTCTTCCGCAGAAGATCAAATCCATATGCATATAATAGAAAGTTGGGATGTAGATTCCAAGCTGTAGGAAACTGTGCTATTAGTCGAGAGGGTTGAGAACCCAGCTTGAGTCATAAGTACAATCCTTGACAGGGTGAACCACAAAAGTGACTAAATAAACATGAGCGCAACTCTCTGGTGGTTGTCACACAGCACAGACAGGCTTAACTTTAGGGACAATGTTTAAAGTATCTATGCAGTACTGAAACGATAATAAAGTCAAAACCCAAAACAAGCAGGATCCCAACTAACCCTGGGCATAATACTTCGCTACGC
Source organism: Calotriton arnoldi (assembly GCA_963921515.1). Taxonomy (NCBI): domain Eukaryota; kingdom Metazoa; phylum Chordata; class Amphibia; order Caudata; family Salamandridae; genus Calotriton; species Calotriton arnoldi. The sequence goes on along the minus strand of CAWUFW010023870.1, from coordinate 49,350 downwards.
TCACGGAGCATGCAAAGTTTGTGCTACTACGCAAATTGTACGTAGCAGAGTGAAAAACTGTGATAATTGACATAGCATAGCAGCAGTATAATAAACACCTACAAATGCTTTGATAAAGCAATTTTCTATACTAAAATGCATATAACCAATTCACAAAAGTGAACTTTGACAGAAAATATCACGCAATGAGAGAGGGGGAGGATTTTGGGGTCCCCCCTAACCTAGGGGAGGACCAAGCAGATGCCTTGAACACAAAAAGCATATCATGTGAACGATTCAGTGGTGGTCCCTTCCTCCTAGGACCACCCCAAGCACAGTTATGGGCAAAAATACAATCCCAACCAAAGGCCCTGCAAAGCATTATGGGACGGGATTAGCAGTGGGCTGTGAATATTATAGTGTCCAATATCAAAATAATTCTACAAAGAGCTGCAGTTCAACTAGTCATTACTAGATGTCCCTCACGAGTCAAATGCAAAAGCATTGAAATTATTAATACATCAAGTTGCAGTTCCACTAGTCGTTACTAGATGTCCTCACGAGTCAAATGCAAAAGCATTGAAACCCTTTTCATGAAGCTTTTGCATTTGACTCATGAGGGACATCTAGTAACGACTAGTGGAACTGCAGCTCTTTGTAGAATTATTTTGATATTGGATACTATAATATTCACTGCCCACTGCTAATCTCGTCCCATAATGCTTTGCAGGGCCTTTGGTTGGGATTGTATTTTTGCCAATAACTGTGCTTGGGGTGGTCCTAAGAGGATGGGACCACCACTGAATCGTTCAAAAGATGTGCTTTTTGTTTTCAAGGCATCTGCTTGGTTCTCTCCCTAGGTTAGGGAGGATCCCAATATCATCACCTCTCTCACTGCTTGTTAATTTATCGTTTTCACTTTTGTGAAATGACTATATGCTTTTTTTTTTGCGCATATAAAGACAGAGATATTTATTTTATCTTAACTTGCACTGTGTAAGATGCCTTTGGCAATTATTGTACAGTGCAGTCAAGCACACAGTTACGCACTACACAATTTGCATAGCTACGTGTAGGTAAAAATGTACTTCACGTAGCTACGTGAAGTGCTACTACGCAAACTACGCCCAGGCTTAATCCCAACCCTCTTTAGAAAAATTGAGAATATTTCAATAAATACAATGACAAAAATCAATAAATAGAAGGGGAGCTGAATTTAAAAGGTTTAAATAGAAAATGGCAACAAAAGCATTAAGCAATAACTGCAGTCATTTGTTTGTGCTCAACTGGGACTATGGTGAAAATTAAGATCGACTCTGATGCAGCAAGGGTCAGATACAGGGGCCATGTTTGCCCCGATTAAATAATTACCTTTGTGTTGGACTTGACATTCTTAGTGTGGATTGACTCCAACTTTTTGCTTTCCATTCTCCTGTTTTTGCTGACTTCGTTTTTTGTTGGCCTTGAAACTCAGCTCACTTTACCACTACTAACCAGTCCTCAAGTTCTTGTGCTCTCTCCCTAAAACATGGCAACACTGGTTTCCACCCAATTGGCATATTTACTTTTCTTGTAGGTCCCTAGTAAAGTGGTACTTCATGTAACCAGGGCCAGTAAATTAAATTATACTAGTGTGCTTGCAAAACGTGTTGCGCAACCCACTTAAGAAGCTTTTCAAAACATGTCTCAAGCCTGCCAATGCAGCCTCTGTGTGCTGTTTTAAAAGTGCCATTTCAACCTGCCAAACTGAACCTTCTGCCAGGCTGAAACCATGCTTTTTAATACATATAAGTCTCCCCTCGGCAAGGGCCTAAACTAGGGCAGGGTGCAGTGTACTTAAAATGTTGGGCATGTACTTTTAGGTTTTACGTGTAGTGGTAGTGAAAAACTCTTAAATACATTTTTCACTACTGCAAGGCCAACCTCTTCCATAAAATACCATTGGGTTAACTATTTCATTTATTGAATGTGATAACTTTCAATTGGGAGGGAGTAGAAATGTCGGGTTTGGTGTCAAAATATTGTAATTTAAAAAACACTTTAATGTTAAAGTTGGATTTTAATCACAATCCTGTAAATACAACTGTTAGAAAGTTGTAATTTTCTTGTCCTAACCATTTTGGTGCCTACAGTCTGATCCTGGGTCACATGAATAGGTGCAGCTGGTAGTTGGACTTTATGTTGTGCTCCAAGACAGTGAGACAAAGGAAGATAGTTGTTGGCAGGATGGGTCACTCTGAGTTAATGAGGGGTAGGAGCTGTCACCTCCACACTTGCACATCACAAAGGCTCTGCCTGAGCACTCTCACACATGGTTTGTCACTAGACCTTTGTGACTCAAGTCAAGCTGGGGCCAGGGCAGGGAGGAAGGGGATGCCTGACACATCAGAGGGGTGGAAACCTCCAGAAACTTTCTCCACTCCAAAGTAGGCACCAGGGATAAATATTGGACCCTTAAATGCAACTCTTCAGTGCACTTCTGGACCTGTGAACTTTGCCAGAAAGTACTGTTGTGCTGCCTAAAGGACTGCCATTATGCTGGACTGTTGCTCTCAAGGACTGCTGCCCTGCTGTGCTGACCTGCTGCCCCCTTGTCTGGGTGAGAAGGACTGGACCTGCATCTCTAAATTCAGGACCCCAGAGTGACTCCAAGGGCTAGTTGGCTGGCCTCTGGATCAGAAGCTGCAGGGACATAGCAAGCCTTCAACAACCTTGAACCCAGCACCTGGACTCTGCCATCTGTGAGTCCTGCCCTCCAAAGTGGTGCTATCCCAATCCTGGACCCTTGAAAGTGGGCCTAAATGGGCTTTGCCAGCCCATCTCTAAATCCAGTAGAATGAAGCATCTCCTCAGCGATGTGGGGCATCTCCCACAGAACCAGCACATAACCTTTGCTGCTCGACGCATCGCCTCGTAGACAGACCACGCTGAAATATGATAAGATAACCACAGTTGGCACTTTGTTGTTTTTGTCATTTTCTTTTCTGGAAACTTTAAACATGCATATCTCCAGATCTGCTGATTGGATTTGTGTAGTTTTTTCCTTGATTTATTTATTAACATTGAATCTATTTACCTAAATTGCCATGAGATTTTACTTGTGTTTTCTCTTTATTACTGTTTGAAGTGCTGCATAAATACTTCATACATTGTTTCAAAGTTAAGCTTTACTGCTCTGTGCCAGGCTACCAGAGGGCTGAGCACAGCTTAATTTGGGTTTTGCTTATGACTTCACTCTGACAAGGATTGTGGTTTCTGCTTACACCACTCTCAACAACAAACCTAATTTCTTACACTTACCCAACGTAATTTAACATATCTCAGACATAGTTGTTCATGTCTGGACCTAATGATGCCCCTCACCAAATGAGGACATATAGATTAAAGTTGTTTCTAAGGGGCCTGAGTAAAACTGCTTTATTCGTGGACTTAATTTATGTAGGATTTTTTGATACATAAGAAGACCTTGAAAAAGCTGCAAATATAGATTCCAAATATCTGTTTATAATGGAAAGATTTTCGCTGTGCAATTATGAAAATTAATTTCAGAATAAAAAAATAAAAAATGAGCTGAATATCTATTTTTTTCATATGTCAGGTTGTGTAGAAAGGTGTAAGCAGTGTGTACTGCAGTTATGCATGGCTCATTTAAGGTTATATGTGTGCCTATTGCACCCACTCATGCGTACATTACACCCATATATTTTTATCTCGGTGCCATGTGTGTGCATAAAGCAAAGGAATGCATCAGATGAGTGATTAGAGAAAGCCTACTTAAATATAGTAAATGCCCACTCAGACTTAAAATACTGAGAATTGGCAAAGGCTTGCAGGTTTTTCACTGTCATCATACGTAAATATATCTAAAATATCCTGGGGTAATTGCTACTGAGACAAATTAAAATCATATACAAGCCCTTCATTCAGCCATGAGTTCATATATATTCTTTATCATAGTAGCATCTAGGCTTCATTCTGCTGACTCGAAAAATCAATTTATATTATTTTCATTATTTGACCACAACCCATTTACAATATATTTAATAAAAATACTTTCAAAGCATGCAAATTTTTCCTTCACTTTCAAAGCGGTGTATGCAAATTGACTGAATTTCAACTAAAAGCAATTTAAGGTGCTGTCAACTGTATCAGTTTTATACTAAATGATTGAGGCTAAATATAGCCCACAGCTCAATTGATCGAACATTGTGTTTTCTGTTTAAGGTCTAGGTAAAAATATCCTTATTCTCTACTACTGAGGTTATAACAGTCCATGCCCTTGATTATCACATTTGTTTGAACATGATAGGTGTACTGAAATCTTAGCTCTTCTCCAGAACTTGAATCCAAAGAGCAAAATCCCTATTTCAGTGAAAATTACTAAATACCTGTTGGAAACGGTGTAATAAATTTGTTTCAGGTACAATATTTAATTCATTTGGGACATACTGCTTTCTGTTCAATCTTTCAATGCCTGTAAAAAGACAACAGACCCATGTTTAGTCAGGAGACTATTGATATTACCTTAGTTAGCTCCCCTGTGGGTAGTTCCATCAAATTGTTGTAGGTTTGGTTTCCAAAATATTGGTTGTGGATGGTGGGAGGAATTATTATGTGTTTCTGGCTCATCGTCAGCAGACCTTAAAGGGCCAGATCCCATACTAGCATAGATAAAAAAAATGTAGCATTCCATTGAGCGTAGTAATGAATGCTAAGAAAACTTTACAACTTTATGCTGTAGTATTTGAAAGGCTCAGTAGATCAAGACTTAGGCCATTTCTACAGTTAAAGTTCATATTACATTATAGTAGCAGAGAGATTTGTAGTGCAGTATTGCAATTTATACAGCATCATAGTGCTGTTTGGTTTGGGTGCTGTGGTGTCTTTGCTGTGTGCTCCGCTATGGAACACACTTGATGTATTCTGGGCTACACATCAATTGAGCTTGGACCATTTTTAATGTCTGCTATCTTTCATTCCATTTCCTCAATTAAAACCTTACAGCTTATTTTTGGTGCACAGTATAATTTATTTCACCAACTTACAATGCTTTGGTTTCAAAGTTTTCAACCCAACTAAGCCCTGGATACTGTGCTCATGCTCTTTCATCATCTATTGTACTTTACCTCGATTGGTTCTTTGCAGATGATAGTGCCCATTGCTTATCACTGAGTAAACATGTGAAGACTAATTTATAGAATCAAATTTAGCAGTATTTTATTACTTTATATCATGTTACGTCATATTATGTTATGCTATGTTATGTTGTTATGGTATGTTATGCAGATTTGTAGAGTGCACTATAACCCGAGAGGATATCCTGGCGCTCAGCAGGTTTTAGTCTAGCCACTCCTAGGGTCTAGTGAGACCACTCGAAAAGTCAAGGCTTCAGCTTCTCGCGGAGAAGGTGGGTCTTATGTGTAGCAGCAGGTCATTCCATGTTTTTGAGCGATGTAGGAGATGGTTCGACCACCAGATCGGGGTTTCTGTATGCCTGGGGTTTGCACAAGTAGGAGTCTGGACAAGTGAACGTGTCTGAAAAGTTTGTGAAAGCAGATGCGATTGTTGCGGTATGCTGGGCCAGTGCGATGTAGTGCCTTGAAAGTATGGGTGCAGAGTTTGTATTGTGCTCATTTGTGAATGGAGAGCCAGTGGAGCTTCATAAGGTGTGGTCTGATGTGAATGCAGAGAGGGAGGGTGAGAGTGACTCTGGCCGCTGAGTTCTGAATGGTCTGCAGCCTTCCCGTTAGTATTTCATTGATCCCAGCATAGAGGGTGCTGTTTGGGAGCCAATTGAAAATCTTCTTCATCATCTTCAGAGTATGGAAGCATGAGGTGGTGACGGCATTGACTTGGCATAGGTGGTGGAGGTGGGTGTCAGTTCTAACTCTGTTACCCACCACGTGGAGTCCCACAGTGATGTGCTTTTTCCGAAGATCACAATTTTAGTCTTTTTGGTGTTCAGCTTTAGACAGCTGGTCTTAATCTAGTGGTCAATTTCAGTCATGCATGCATTGAACTTGTTCCGGGTATTGGGTGTCTTGTCTGACCCCTCCCCCTCCCCCCACAAAGGGCTGCATACCCCCCTGCAGTGAGTCTGGAGCCAGGGAAGGAAGTGCAATTCAAATGCCTCTGTTTGACATTCCCCCACTTCAAAGGCACAACTGGGTATAAGTACTGGACCTCGGACAACGCCACTTCAGTACACTTCTGAACCTGAGGATACTCTGCCAGGAAGAAGGACTGCTGTTCTGTTGAAAGGACTGTCACTCTGCTGGACTCAGCTGGACTTTTCTGGACGCCTGCTTTGCTGTGCCTGCCCTGCTACCTGCTGCCCTCCTTGCCTGGGACTGAGGACTGGTCCTGTATCTCTACACCCCAGAACCAAAGTGACTCCAAGGGTTTGCTGGCTTGCCTCCTGTTCTGAAGTCTCAGGGACATCAAAGACTTCAAACAACCCTGCGACAGCACCTGGACTATGTCAACTATGAGTCTTGCCCTGCCAAAATCCACACATCGCTGTTGCTGCACCGGTCCGAACCAAGGGCTTTCTGTGAGGAAAAGTAGGTCAGGGGCAATGTTGTGCAGCAGGTGCCAGAGCTCTGTGGTGTGTTTGGTAAGTAGGCCCTGTCGTGTAGTTCCTTCAAATACATAGGATCTGCTTGTTTAGACAACATAAACTAAGGGATTGGTGTCCAGACTGATTCCAGACACTCCCAAAGGATATGTCTGCCTTTAAACCAGCTAGCTCACAGTGCCACCATAAGCCCCCTAACCTTACCAAGGAGCGAATAGTTTCTGGCAACTATTGAACATGAAAACCTTTGATCCTTCAGGGATGGTGGAAACAGTGCAGTACTTTTCGCTCAGCCAATTGTACTCACTTAGTCTCAGAGAGATACACGGAATAAATGATGGGGACGTTTTCAATAAGCATTTATTGAACCAGCGTCATTCTAGTATAAAACATGTGTGCTGCGACAACCATTAGACAGAAATAGATTTATAAGATTAAAAGCACCAACAGAGTAAATAAAAGGTAGAATTCTACCATGGTGCTAAAACAGTGAACATATGCAGACCTATAAATACATGATGGTAATCAAGCGTACTCCTATGATGCAAACCCTACCTAAGTGTACGTAGCATGTATGTGGGTGTAAAGCCAAGAATCCCCAAGGAAAGAGCCCATCCCATTACCTGATGGGAGAGAACGAAAGACCCCGTCTTGGTCTCAAGTTGGACACCCCGCAAGGGATATCAGACCACTGCGTGCTGGAGCTTCTGCAGGCTGGGACCTCAGCATCTAGTGTCAGCGAGAAGCTTCTCCTCTACCTTCCTTTCTAGTGTTGGTATGGGTCTTTTATACCATAAAGATAGCTTCAAGGTTCCTTACATAATCGATGTGTTGTAAGTGCGATTATGCAAATGAGTCTAGAACAATACCTGCAATTATGCAAAGTAGTTCTTTCACCCTAGGATGAAAATGACCATGACATTTTACACAGAATATGTTCATTCTGTTACGTACGTCATGTGCAGGGACTTTTCTAAGAATCCTCATGCATAATAAATGAGGCTAGTTTCCAAGAAACTGATCGACATTTATTCAGCACAGAACTGGGCAAAAGGTCAGTGCTAGAACCGTTATGCAGAGCAAAGTAGGACAAATGTAGGTAAAAGGTTGTGTAGCTACCTAGGCCTAGATTGGGGTACATTGGGGCACATAACAGCCCTAGGAGGGTAGAGGAGTGATGTCACTTCCTTTGCATATGGCTGATGGGAAAATCTGTGATGTTCCTTCTTATGCAGATGAATGATGGAAACTCCAGTGACATCACTTCCTGTGCAGATGGATGATGGGAAATCCAAAGATGACACTTACTGTGCAGATGGATGATGGGGAAACCAGTGAAGTCACTTCCTGTGCAAATGGATGATGGGAAATCTATTGATGTAATTTCCTGTGCATATCTAAGATGGAAATGAGACCTCTTGATTGGCTTCTTTTAAAGACAGTTTTTGCGGGAAATCAGTGGTGTCACTTTCTCTGCAGGTGGATGATGGCAAATCCCATAGTCAGTTCCTGTGCAGATGGATGATGTGAAATCCAGCAAGGTCACTTCCTGTGCAGATAGCTGTTTTGAAATCCTGTGATGTCACTCCCTATGCAGATGGATGTTACTTGCTATGCAGATTCATGATGGGAAATCCAGTGAAGACACTACCTGTGTAGATGGATAATGGGAAATCCAGTGATGTCACTTCCTGTGCAGATGAATGATGGAAAAAGTATTAAGGCTGGGGGGCATTTTGTGCATGTGCCACGTTTGATACTGCTTACTGGTTAACACTTTATGTGACAACTGCTTCATGTGCCAGGGAAGGAATAGTATAAATGTATTGTAAATGAATGTCAGGATTTCTAAAGCGCACAGCTACTTTGGAGAGTGTCCCGGTGCTAATTGGTAAATAAGAGTTAGAGGGAATGAAGAGACTTATTAAAGAGTAAAAATCCAGGACTTTAATTGCTTTCTAAAAGACTGTTCATTGTCCACTTTGAGTACTTCATCAGGCAAGCTGTTCCAAGCCAGAATGATACAGAGCCCTGTGCATAAGGTTCAAGGTCTTAAACATAATAATTTTTTTAACAGGAAGTCAGTGTAGATTCTTCAAACGCAAAGAGGTTATGGCTCACCTAGGTAATTGAAGAGCCAGATGGGCTGCTGTGTTCTTTACAGTATGTGATTTCTGCAGCAGATACTGTTGGAGCCCTGCATAAAGGGCATTAGAGGGACACCACCATAGCCAGGAGAACGGTAATCTTTGCGGGGCAGGAGAGGATTTGCAGAAATCTTTGTTTGGACAGTTCGCATCAGACCAAAGCATATGCCAACCACTGTATTTATTTGAGTTTGTAGAGTTAGCTGTTTGTCAAACTTAACACCCAGGCTTTTCACTACTTTAGTTTGGGCATTATGGAAAGGAGCCTTGTCCAGCCACGTAGCTTGTAGGTTATAAAGTAAAATTGAGTCAGAAGCTTAGAATCTCAGTCTTGTCAGTGTTGCATTTGAGTCGATTAGAACCCATCCACTGGAAAACCACTGATAAACAAGGGTTTGATGGCTTTTTGATTGATTGGCTTATCTTTCCTAAAAGAGAAGAGTAACTGGGTGTCATCGGCATAGGACACTATCTTGGCCCCAAAAGATTCGATCAATGTAGCCAAAGGAGTCATATAGATGCTAAACATAGTTGGGCGGAGGGCCGAACCCTGGGGCACTCCCACCGAGACACTAATCTTACTAGAAGAAAAAAGGTGACAGCCAGACCTCTTGGTATCTATCCTTGAGCAAAGATGTCAGCCACTTTAGCATCATTCCGCTGATGCTAATATCATACAGACAGTCGAGCAGCCTGGAGAGTTGGGCCATATCAAAAGCGGTCAAAAAGTCTAACAAGACCAGGACTGCTTTGCCACCATCATCTAAAGTGTATTTGATCTCTTCAGATACTTTCAGGAGGGCAGCTTCAGTGCTAAATTTAGGTCTGAAACCTGACTGGCTGGGGTGAAGGAGCCTGTTGGACTGTAACCATCTGCTTGATCTGACCAGAGGCATGAGATGTTCCATGTTGGGTTTGATGCACTATCAGTCAAAGGAAAATGAATCCCATCTCTCCCCAATACTCTACATATGTATTTTTTGTGTCCTCTGAAGAGAGACAAAAAAGCACCACACTCTTGAGAGTTGTGCTTCTCCGAGGAGTGAGAGAAAGGACTTTGCTATCTTCCTCATTGATCTACATGCTAGAGAGGAGGTCATTAAAAGTCTTCCAGCCATATTGCATTACAGTGATAAGTATGCTAAAGTGAAAAGTTAACATTTGCAACAGGTAGGACAACAATTGTAGTAATATTAAACATTTCTATTAGTGAGAACATATTTTGTTTTTTTTTAAAGGATATTGGGCCAGATATATGACCAACCAATTTGCGAGTCGCAAATTGTGTCACATTTGCGACTCAAAATTTGCGACTCGCAAATTGGGATGCACAAAAGTGTCTGAGACACTGTTTGCGATTCCCAATGGGGTCGCAAATTGCATGCCTCATGCATAATAATGAGGCTGTCGCAATATGCGACCCCATTGGGAATGGCTGGCACTCCTAGGGATGGTGGCCTGTTGGGGTCAGCAGACCACCATGTCTGGGACTGCTTTTAAATAAATCAGTTTTTTTTTAATGCAGCCCGTTTTTCTTAAAGGAAAAAGGGATGCATTTAAAAAATAAAAATGAAACTTTTCAGTTTCATTTTTTAAGGGCAGGCAGTGGTCCCCGGGAACACTGTCTGCCCTTAAAAATATTTTAGAGCCACTCACAAGGGGAAGGGTCCTCTGGGGACCCCTTCCCGTTTGCGAGTGGTTAACCACCCTTCCATCAAGGGTGGTAAACTGCGACTGTTTTGCGACCGCAATTGCGGTGGCAGAACAATCATACATAGCTTCAGGAGTCGCTATTAGGAAGGGACGCCCTTGGAACGCCCCTTTCTAATAGCGAGTCACTAATCCTATTTTGCGAGTCGCAAATTGATTCGTGACTCGCAAAATAGGATTAGTACATGGGCCACACGTTTTTTGAGGTCGCAAACGGGTCTAAAACCCATTTGTGCCTGCAAAAAACGTTAGTACATCTGGCCCATAGTTTGTCCTAGGGGGTCTTATAACTCACTGTTCCTTTAGTTGTAGCTCATTCTTCACATCTTTACATGAACCATGCATTCCTCATCTGCCATTTCCTCAGGATCACAGTGACCCACCAATGAAATTAAGATTCCGGAGAAGGCCATTTAAAACATAGCTGTGGGAAATTGATAGTCATGGGTTCAGACTGGATAGAACATGGAATGTAGTACACTATTATATGGGTGTTGAAAGACAGAATGCTTTTGGGACATCTACCAGGCTACTCATCAGTTGATGTGGAATATTTAGACAAGTACAAAATTGCAGTTAGAAATGAACAAAGGAACTTAGTAGTGTATATACACACGTCCTTCTCTTTTGTGCAGTGTCCCAATAAATCAGTGAAGAGTTATGTATCTGCTTTGAATATCTTTGGCACAAGCTGAGAACTTGAGGGTTTCACATCACGTTTCATTAGGGACCAAATGGGAGTAAGATGTAATTCTAAAAAAATACAGGAACATGTGTTGGCTTGGTGAAGTGACAGATGGTAGGATGAGCTGGGTAAGTTATGTAAATAGCAGATGGTGCTAAGAAGTGTTGGACCAGACGGTTCCAAAGTGAACCAGGAGATGAAATACTGAATCAGCTTGTTGTTGTTCATGTGGCAGGATATTGATGGTTATATATCTAAGTTAAGCCTACTGCCCATGCTGCCTTATCCTTAATGAATCCTTTCACAGCATAGTGTCTTGTATATATAACGTTGTTTTGATGGATTATTAGATATGCCTATGTTTTGATACTTTAATTTTTAATGGAGGAGGTGTGTGGTATCCTCGCTGTTTGTTAAACTGTGGAATTTTCAGAATACTATGTACTGGATTCTTCATATGTGAAGCTGTTCGTACGTTTCATCTGCTGTTCTACTTACAATTTCTCCATAAATACATTGCAGTCTATTTCTGATGTGCAGTATCATTGTTTCGACAGGTGCTTCCACGTCCAGTCATCTAGGAGTCTATCAAAGATCAATGTCTGTTGAGGGGCGTGGCTTGCTAGCCAAGATGGCGGACGCACTCTAGCGAGGCTCTGTCTCAAGGCCCGATAATCCGATAACTATCCTGTGCACAGCAGTGCCATCGTGATGCCAAAATCAGCCCGCTAGACTCGGGGTGCCGGTGTAAACAAGTGTTGCAAGTCTGGAGGTGCTGGGAGCAGTATGTGCTGAGATACGGACATCTGTGCAGGGAGCCGAGCGACACCACGAGACACAAAAATGCTGAGACTGCGGCCGAGCTGGGCGTCCCGCGGCAGAGGTACGGCAACTTGCTGATGCGTGTTGTGCTTTAACAGCGCCAGGAGCAGAATCTAATTAGCCCTGGACGCAGTAGTAGTGCTATGCTGTCGGCCCGGCCGCACACTGGTATAGGCGGCGAAGACAGAGAGAGGCCCCTCCTGGGTAGCGGAGAATGAGCCCGGCTGAGACACCGCTCCAGTGTGGAAGTCGCCAAAGGGAATAATCATTTGGGGCCGAAGCGGAGCGGGGAGAGGTGTCGATTTCCACCCTCCATCTCTTCTCTCTTTTCCCACCCCCGTTTGGGCCTGGAGGCTTATTGCGGCCCCCCTCGCCGATTTCAGACCTGGGTCGGGAGCTGTGCAGTGAGTCAGGCGAGAACCGGGATGGCACGGTAGGCTGCGAAATCGCTGCTGAATTTACTTCGCCCTGCTTTGTGACCCACTACAGCAGAGACGTGGTGCGAGTGGATGCTGTGTAGGCAGTGACTCCGAGGGCCGCTGTTGGCAGGGCTCATGCGGCATTCACGTATCAAGACTGAATAAACCGGCAAAGGAGGCGTGGACCCGGACGGTGGCGCAAACCTGGGCCGTACTGCGCACCACTCAAGAAGACGCAGGGGGTGAGCTGAGGAGAGGGAGACAAGCGCCTGCGGCGACACACAGCAAAATAGGGCTGCATACTGACCGGCCGCCCACTACTCATTGAGGGGAGAAGAGGGTCCCCTGCTTGACCTAGTCACTTAGTGGGCACAAGCTGGACCAGTGGGGGAATCTGTGGCCTAACTGCAGGCCAGTGTTGTGTTGAACTCTGGAGTGGTGAGAGGGCCGCACACATGCAGCGACGCGGTACCCACAGAGACACCAAGCGGGCCTGGGGTAGTAGGCGAGGCGGAAACACAACACGCTCAAAACAACGCTCTGCAGCCCAAAAGCCCTGGCAGGTAATGCAAAGCCACTGGCGCGATATAGTTCCTATGCCTGATCTGCACGAAGCACGGCCGTAGTGGCAAGGCACAACATCGGCCTCAGGTTGGGGGCGGCCCATGGCATGCTTGCAAGCATCTGGAGGAGCGTAACACGGGCGTGGAAAAGCTCGAGCGCAGACCCCACCAACAACACGTGGGACAACATCAGCGCACAAGCACGCAAGAGTACCGGTTTTGGGCACAGTCCCAGTGTTGTGGGGAGTCACATCAAATAGGCTAGGCACAGCCCGGCACCCAGACCCAGTGTGCAGACAGAAGTGGACTCAGCATTCCAGCAACAGTTATGTAACTGACATATGGCTGCCCGCTGAACCGTGCGTGTGGGGCCATCCAGAAGCACTGACAGACACCGAGACATGCAGTGTACTGACCTCCTCCGAACAGAACTGCGTTATCACTCCAACAAGATGGGCAGACAGTGCACAGGCACGGGTGCGGCAGCCACACGACTGGCTACACGCCCGGTTCAGTCTGATCAAGAATCCGAGATGTCGGGTGCCTCTAGAGCTTCCAGTTTGGACTCAAAGTTAGCCTCTCTATACTCCAAGCAATGACACAAATGAGCGAGGCGCTGACGCAGACCCGTACATCTCTAGAAGGGCGAGTAGACAAGGTCACGGCGGACTTCACGCTCCTTCATGCTGACCACAGACAACTGAGAGGGAGAGTCAACGAACTAGTTGCAGAAGTGAAAGAGATCGCCCCGGTGGCCAAGGAAATGTCCACAGAAGTTCAAAATCTCACCTCCAGACTACACCTCCTGGAACGCAGGATGGACCCCACAGGAATAAAGTGCACGTGGTGGGGCTACCACAGTTAAAAGGCAGATGCGAGACCTGAATTTGAAATACTTTCTTGATGGGAGCCCAGACCTCTAACTGAGGGAAGGTGGGATGCCCACCCCAGGTCTCCATATGGGAGCACAGACCTCTAACTGAGGGAAGGTGGGATACCCACCCCAGGTCTCCATTGTTCAATATCCCCGTGAACAATAGATACGGAAGCCTGGAGGAGGTAGATTGACTGGAGGAGGGTCCAACCAAGGGAGGGAATTCAGAAATGCAGTGGTGGGATCCTAAGTGTGATGAGAACAGTGGCTTGAGGCGAGTAACTATGGGTAGCATATTAGGCACCCCTCAGTCCCTAGTCCTACCAGGTGTTAGGATACAATTGAGGGGGGCCCTGGACGTTACATCACTCGCCCCCTCAAGTGAGGCAACTAGAGAAGGTGAACATAGTAGGGCACTAGATAGACATCACATGGTACAACCAGGTGAACTCCAACCCCCTAGTTACAGTGCTCCCGAGGTCTCGAACGGGAAAAGAGGGCAAGGCAGCAGACTGAGGGTCTTATCATGGAACCTGGCTGGACTCAAAAGCAAACTGCCCTGTCCCGAATGGGGGCTTTTTGTGGTCAACCAGGACATCTGTATGTTCCAGGAGACCTGGGCTAGGGAAGATCACCAGAGGGTGGGTTTTGCTTCATTTAACATCCCAGCCACAATGGGGGGAAGGGGTAGACCCTCTGGTGGTTTGTCTATTTGGGTGGGCACTCACCTGGGTTGTAGAGCAGAACAGTTGTTAACACCCACAAGCGATATTCAGTGTGTCTTGCTCACCTTTTCCACAAAGATAAAAATTGCCCTAATCAATGTGTATTCCCGACCCGTTGCTAATAGCCAAGAATCCGTCACTATTGATCACTTGGGTCATTTTATTCCAACTATCGACCCAGCTACACGGTTATATCATAGGGGGTGATTTTAATTGTCAATTTGAACCCCTTATTGATCCAAGCCACACTACCCCTAGTGAAGAAGATTTACAATGGCTAATACCTGATCCTCAAATTACTCCCATCAAAGCGTGGTCACCGTTGGCATTGCAGCTTAACTCACTTACATTAGCACACTCCATAAGGGCATGTAACGGCCGGACAAAATCCGACTCTCCGGGGCAGCTCACATTTAATAGAGTAGGCCAAGCCTCCTTGCTAGGTTATATCTAAGTGGAAACAAGAGTCTGGGAAAAGGTCTGTAACTTCTCTGTAATGCAGAGACAGGATAGCGATCATAACGCCCTGATTTTGATTTTGAAGTCGTTGGACCTGGGTTTCCCTAATTCCCCACATACCTCTGTAAATGCGAATAGCGCAATAAAATTAACAAACAACAGAAGGAAAGTCAGATGGGGCCACATACAACAATCACCCCTCAAGCTGGTAAACGTCTATCAGCTAGCAATCCCGATAATGACAAAAATGTGGGAGGTATCACATGTGGAGGGTCTCATCCAAGACACAGAGAAGGTAGCTAAAATACACTTGGTGCGAACCTCGAAACTTGCAGACTTATTCTACCCCGTGGTGTGCATGAGGGCAAAAACCCGACCCAAATGTACTTGTTTTAATGATAAATGCCGTAAAGCCAAGCAGGCCCTACTGGACGCTGTGAAGGCGAAGGATAAGCTACAAATCAAACTAACCCGGGTTTTGTATAAAGAGACTATCCAGCAGGAAAAAAAAAACTGGGAATTAGATAGATGGGAAACTCTCAAGACCGCTTTGAATGACAAAGATTTGAAATCTTTTTGGGCAATAGTGAGCTCTGGTGATATTGAAGGGAAGCCAGCCATTGAGCCAAATATAGCCTCTGAAGTTTGGGAGAGCCACTTTCGGTCACTGTACTCCATTAAGGAAGTCCTAATTGACAACACAGTTCCCCCTGGTCTACTCCCAGAGCCCTATCAGGAGGGGGTTATGGAAATTACCATGATCGAAGTGGGAAATGCTATTAATAAACTCCATAGCAACAAAGCGCCGGGTTTAGATAAACTACCGGGGACCTCTTTCGGGAGGAACCTAAAATCTGGGTACCATACTTGTGGGCCCTATTCAATGCCATTATGAATGGCATGGATCCCCTGACACTTGGCGAGGGGCAGAGATAGTTCCCGTCCATAAAAAAGGCTGTCCCCTTTTACCTATTAACTACAGGCCGATTAGCCTAATTGATATTACCCAAAAACTTTTTGGTCGGGTGCTTTTGGACCGCTTACAGGTTTGGATGGAAGAAGAAGAGATTCTGAGTCCCTATCAAGCCGGCTTCAGAACAAATATGTCAACTGTCGACCAGATATTTAGACTCCAACTTCTTTTCTGGAAAACGGTGACATTAGAGGGTGGCAGCCTCTATCTAATATTTGTTGATCTGAAGTCGGCTTTTGATCTTGTACCCAGGGAGAAACTCTGGAATGTGCTTAGAGATCTGGGGATTCCATCCTACCTTCTTAACGTTATAGAGAGGCTCCATACAGAAAACTTTGAACAAGTGAGATACGGAAAACATGGTGAACTCACTTCTCGCTTCCCTGTCAATAAAGGGGTACAACAGGGTTGTGTCCTAGCCCCCACCTTATTTTGTCTATTTATCAATAGGCTCATTGACCAGCTTAGAAAAATCAAGGATAATGATGCCCCCAAGCTAGCTTCTGGAAAGGTCCCTGCGTTGATGTTCGCTGATGATACCCTCTTACTCTCAAAATCACCAATGGGAATTCAGCGCATCCTTGATGGCTTTGCCAACTTCTGTAAGTTTCGGGGGTTGGAGATCAATACATCAAAGACCAAATAAATGGTCTTCAACCCTCCCAATACGACCTGCCAAAATCCATCTTTATATGGCACCCCCCTTGAAAGAGTGACAGTATTTGACTATTTGGGTGTCACTTTGACAGAGCATTTGGAATGGGGGCCACAGATGGCCAAAGCAAGTCTTAGGCTAACTCAGACAGTGGGTGGGCTTATGAAATTACACAGAACTTCCGTATTTAAACCAGCTGGCCCAGTAGTCAAAATTTATAAATCACAAGCGCGGGGTGCCACATTGTATGGGGCGGAATTGTAGGGGCACTGCTCTACCTCTAGTTTGATTAAGGTGGAGAATAACTTTATGAGGCAGTTACTAGGTCTTCCCCTCAATACCCCTCTTACTCCCCTTTGCATGGATTTGGGTATCAGGCCCATTGATGAAGAGATTGCCCTTAGACCTGTGACTTTTTGGCACCAGCTTTGGGTGACCCCGGAATTGGCCATCTATAGGGCTGAGCTCAAAGAGCTCTTGTCTACCCATGGCATTATGAAAATACCCTGGTTTTGCCACATAAGGGATCTCTGCTCAAAACTAGGTAAGCTGGACCTATGGAGGACACCTGAGATATCATGTCCGACGATCCCCAGGTTGGAACTGGTAAGACACTATAGATCACACAATCTATCCGTTAGCCAGGAAAGTTCCTCCTGTGGTCGATTGACAGCAGAGTTTTTTCAAGTCAAAGATGAATACAGTAGGGAACATTTTTGGGATAATATCCAACCTACTTTGGCCAGGAAATTGTATGTACAGCTTAGACTAGGGACTCTACCGCTTTTTGCTCGCATTAATAAGTGGGCCAAAACGCATACTGGTGAATGTCCTGCTTGTAATTACAAGGAAGAGACTGAATTACATGTTCTGCTTCTCTTTCCTGCCTACACATTACTGCATAAGCGCTGGCTCATCCAATTATGTAAGAATTTAGGTTTCGTGCGCTGTGCGGAGGCATGCAGAGTCTTAAAATATGACACTCGTGCACCCATTGTCTTTGCCGTATCTCGTTTCTTAAATTCTATGTGGCATATCCGGTGGGCTTTCCTAAAGTAGTATTTGTATTGATAATGTATTTGTTTAACCTGCATATGGCCATACTTGTCTATTTTATCTTGGTTTTATTGTCGTATTCCACTTATTTTTATCCCAGTAAATTTTAGATCTTGTCTCCTTTTAACAGATGATTGTATTTATTGTACTCTAAATCGGCCCAGGCTCTTGTATTAATTCTAAAACTACATTGTATCAGAGTCCCTATCAGCCTGTTTGTTAACTCTGCCAACTTTGTATATGATGCTAGTTTTAGGTTGTGTAATTTATAGTTGAAATTGTACATATTTTAATGTGTCTTTTTTTGCAATGCACTTTTATGGTCTGTGTGGTCGAAATAAAGTTATTGAATGAATGAATGAATGAATGAAATACTCTCTCATATTTCCGGCCCGGCTGTGGGTAGTCGGGGATGGGGCTACGCATTTCTTTAACAAAGCAGAAGACGCATGGGACTGGCAAGAAACCAAAGGACATCACAACCTCACCGAGCCAGAGGCGCGGCAATGCGGAGTTGCAGGTGCATGTTCGCAGGAACCGTCACAGCAGACGGAGGATGCGAGCAACAGAATCATCAATGCAATCGGTGGCAGCCCCCAACCGAGAACAGGTCCTTCAAGAAAGAAGAGATGCATTGTAAGCAGTGGCGGACTTATGAGACCGGCAGAACAGCAGAGATCCGGATGCCTCCTCTGAACAATCGCTAAGTGATGACAGCTCACAGGCTGTGTGGCCAGTCCATGAGGACTCACAGTCCCTCCCAGTTGTGACACCTCAGACTGCGGATGACTTAATGTAGCAGTTAACTGTAACCCATGGACGCGCAAGTATAAGATTATAAAAGTACTTACATATATGATGCCTATGCTCCGCGTACACGTAGCCTACTAATACACACCAGGGATTGCACCGTGTAGAAAAGCAGATGCCGACGAGCATACACCTCAGGCTGCAAGCTGCTAGCGAATGGCACACAGCATGACATAGTGCACACACGCAGGTGAGCAAGACGGGTCCAGGCTCACATAGCCCGTTCCTCACATGCTTTGCGCCTACCCCCACCTCCTGGTAAGATCGAAGTGGCGAACGTAGCCATGAGTTGCCGTATGGCACTGTTACCTGTTTGGGCGGACACACGTTGTCTCTCTGCTCTTTCCCAGTTGTGCCTCTAAAGGCTTTTACCCACACCCCTAGTTAGTATTAATACACTCACACACCTACGGATCTCACAGTTATATTCTGCAAGCACACAGCGCTTAACATGTCGTCACCGTACCCTTTGTGCAGCAAGTCGACTACGCGGCACACTGCCTTCTAACCATGTTACATGCCGCCCACAAACGTAGTTACCTGGAATGTCAGGGGAATCCACACACCAGCCCGCAGGTATGAAATATACACATATCTTAAATGACATGCAGCTCACGTGGCGTTTCTACAAGAAACGCACATCTTGCAACCAGAAATCCGCAGATTACAACAGAGGTGGAAAGGCCAAATACTGGCCACGGGCTATTCGGCCTATGCCAGGGGGGCACTAATATGGGTTCGACCGGGTACCCAATTTGAGCCGGTAAGAGGTTGAAATAGATACACATGGCAGATATGTATGTGCAAAAGTCCGCCTTAATGGGTAACATGTACTGTTAGGTTCCATATACGCCCCAAACACAGAGCAGGGCGCATTCTGGCACACACTGACAGACCTCCTCTGACGCTGGTGTGAATTCCCTTGGTTGCTGGGGGGTGACTTTAACTCGGTCTTAGATACAACACTTGACAGGTCATTCCCACCGCTCCCGCAAACAGCAGCAACATCTAATACTATACATCTAGGGGAAAGGCTGCGCCGCTGGGATCTGACAGATGTGTGGAGGGTCCTCAATCCACAGGTGCGACTATACTGATACTACTCACACCTGCACGGGTTACATGTCCGTATCGACCATTTTGTTGCAAGTGTGTCGATACTAGCGAAGTGCCTCAGCGCGGATTACCTTGGAAAAACGCACTCAGATCATAACCCGCACATTATGACATTGCAGGGAGAAGATGGAGGTCCCATCAACCACTTATGGAGGCTCCAACCCCTGACACTGGAGGATCCCCCGTTCAGAACGGCAGTAGGCACAGCTATAGAAGCGTATTTTGAGAGTAATGAGGGGTCAGTTGCAGACGTGGGCGTTTTATGGGATGCAGACAAGCAGTGGTCAGGGGGCAGTGCATGGGGTTGAGCTGGTGTAATAGGAAACAACTAGACAGCGAAGTAAAATGTATTGAAGATGAGCTGACCAGGCTTGAAGCTGACTTGGCGCAGGGTAACGTTGTGCAGCCAGCCATAGACGAGCGGCGTCAACAACATGCTGTCGTACTAGAGCGGCTGTGCTTTTTAAACTATGCGTCACACGCCACGCGCCACGCGCACCCATGCAGCGGCGGACAGAACAGGCAGATTGTTGGCACGCATGATCCTGCAAGAACATGCGCAGGTGCCGGTACTGAGGCTGCGGTCCGCGGCCGGGCCGGGCCGGTGCTCACTACGCAGCGAGATATTCATGGTGAGTACACAACGCCCTACACCAAAGTATACCAATTATCATAACGCGCAGTACCAACAGATATGGACTCCTTTCTCACTTCCTTAGCCCTACACCACATAACAGCAGAGCAAAAAGACGAGCTGAATGAGCCGCTCGCGCTGCTGGAAGTGCACGAAGCCATACACTCACTGGCCACGGGCAAAGTGCCAGGACCGGACGCTTATCCGGCTGAATACTACAAAGCATACCAACAGGCCCTAGCGCCGCGATTCCTTGCAGTGTATCAGAACGCGCAGGAAACGGGCATATTTCCGGAAACGCTTCGCGAATCCCTGCTAGTGTCCCTGCCCAAACCTAACAGAGATGTAAAACTGATCGGGCTCGTATCGACCGCTGGCAGTACTTAACACAGATTACAAGGTGCTAGCAAACATTTTGGTGAATAGACTGGCCCCATTGGTACCACAGCTAGTGCACGCGGACCAGAACTGTTTTGTACTGGCCTGCAGCACGTCACTAAATTTGCGTCGGTTCTTCCGAGTGGCACATTACTCAGCGGACAACTGGGCACATGCTGGGTGTCTGGTTTTGGACCTTGAGAAGGCGTTTGACACCTTAGAATGGGGGGTTTTATTTGCTGTGTTACATAGATATGACCTGGGAGATGTATTCTTGGGCCTCGTTAAGCTACTATATACACGCCCAGTAGCCAAGATTAAGATGGGTTTATATGTATCGGAGCAGGTCCATATTGAGCGCGGCATGAGGCAGGGCTGCCCTCTCTCACCACTGCTATTCGCGCTAGCTGTCGAGCCGTTGGCAGAGACACTGCGCAATACTCAAGATGAATGGGGAATCCCTTTGGGAGACGGCATACATGCGGTCTCGCTATATGCCGATGATCTGTTGATCTATCTTAGGGATGTTGGGCAGTCATGTGCGGCGATTGAGAACATGCTGCTCGAATTTGCCTCAGTGTCAGGACTACGAGTGAATTGGGACAAGTCGTGCCTGTACCCCTTTGCGGAGTCTACCCCGGATCCACAATTGGTCATCAGTGGTAAGCCGGTACGCTGGCAGCTAACAGCGTTCAGCTATCTTGGGATCCACATATATCGGGACTCGCAAGATCTCCTTGAGGGTAACCTGGGACGCGCCATCACAGCAGTACGGGCACAAATGACCTTCTGGAGCACCCTGCCACTGGCGGTCATGGGCAGGATTGCGCTGCTACAAATGGTGGTTCTACCTCGATTACTTTACCACTACCCGAACTTACCACTCCACCTCAGACCGCCACTGTTTAGAGACTTGGAGTCAGACATGCGGCAGTTCATTTGGCACGGGTCGAGAAGTAGAGTAGCGATGGTTAAAATGTACCCACCGACTGCAAAGGGAGGCCTTTCACTGCCCAACATGGAGCAATAGTATTTGACGGCACAGCTTCAGTGGGTGGCACGCTGGCTAAGTGCGCATCACCTTGAAGACACAGCAACACAGACACCTGGACACACTCTGCCCCAGATAGCGACGCTGTTCCAACCCAGCAGGAAGGGCAGCACGCCCACACAGCTATTGGTACTAGTGGCGTATAAATGTTACCGCCGCTGTCTTCGCATCACACATCTGGTACCACCATATGCACCGTCTTTTCCCATACTGGGCACTCCCAGGAGACACCAAGCTATATCGAGTGCAGAACTTACACACTGCTAGGAAGCGGGCATACTAACACTGGGCGATTTATATAATGATGGGCAGCTCATCCCATTTGAGGACCTGGCTGAAAGCTCGGGTGTGCCGCAAGGCCAGTTTCTACTCCACGCCGCAGTGACACGTGCACTGAGCGCAACGTGGGGGAATGTGGCACAAGAACCTGCTACTCATTTAACCATACAATATTTGCATGAACTGAGGGCGGGTCGCCACCTTACCAGATGGTTTGCAGAATCCCTTAGAGCCCACACGGCACTGCAATTACTCTCCTTATGGACCCAATGGGACACAGATTTACAGCGAACCACCACAGACCGGGAATGGGAACTCATACTTGAAAGTCCCATACGGATCCCCCCGTAATGCTAGGTTTAGGCTTATTCAATTTTATATAATACACAGAGTCTACCTGACGCCGGGAAAAATAAACAAATATTTTGCCCACGCAGACGCCAAATGTGCGAGATGTGGCAAGGAAGGCGGAAGGGGCAGACTTATTGCATATGTTGTGGTCATGTACAGCTATTCAAACATATTGGGAAGTGGTCATTAGGTGCTTAACCCAGTGCACAGAACGAATATTGGATTGGACATGGGAAATGTGCATATTGGGATTGTATCAAAGGCCCAAAAAATATAAGGTGACGTCTAGATATATAGATTTAGGCCTAATAGTGCCTAAGCGATTACTTACGCGCCACCGGAAGTCCCTTGCCCCCCGGCAGCAAAGGCCTGGTATCAATCCCTACTGTGCTGGGCGCAAGCGGAAAGCATAGCACTCCGCTGCAAGGATGCGTTGGGGCTGCGGAAGCAGCCGTTAGCATCGGCATGGGACGCAATCTTGTCGGACTTCCGCACGGCCTGGCAGAGACACTCGGAGACACTAGCGGACACATCTAAGAGCGATGTGGAGCAGACAGCAGAACAGCCTACACATAATTAGTTCCTAGAGGACGCATTTACAAGGAACCTGGGCATTGAAAGACATATGAGTTTAAAATTGCATACTATACAAACAAAGTTGGGCGGCTGGGACAATTCGAAGACACGTAGCGATATTAGACAGGGTACTTAAGGAGATGTACAAGCATAATACAAATGATCCAGAGGGGTGGGGTAAATGTTATGTTATATAATGACATTGTTATGTTGATTATAGTTACGTTCTGAACGCCAAGACATTACGCCAGCCGATTGCACACTGGACTTGAAATTTAACGTAATTGCCTGCGATGTACAATGTTACCACTGCATTGATTTGTATATTCTTACTATGTCAGTTATGCTGTAATGCAGATATATCAGATGTTATGAAAAGCTTATAAACTATAATAAAAACAAACTAAAAAAAAAGACCAATGTCTGTTTCGTGTTTGAGTGTTACCATCAGGTGCTGGTTGAGATAATATTCCATGTATGTGTTGATTTGTACAGTGTTTTGGTTTGTGTAGCTGGAGATCTGTAACAACATCATCCACTCATTCTTTCTCTCAATATAGATAATTCTTGTTTTCAAAGCACAGAATTCATTGCTTTGAGCACCAGGTGTGGGAAAGTCACGTTTTATGCCCTCTAAATCAGTTTCTACTTTGGAACGTCGCCTTTAAGGTCGTCGGTTAGTTTGGTTTCATGATGGTCCAGTGTACTGTAAAAATGTGACTTTCAGTTTCTGCCTACTGGGTCACATTAGGGAAGGTGACATGAAGGAGAAAGAACACCGAGCTCTTCATTAAACTCTTGAGCCAGTCATGCCTTTATTTCGTTAGATATTTCTATTTTATTCTAATAGGATCAGGACATTTGATATTGGCATTCTAGGGCTTTGACAGTCCAATACCAGACAGCGCATTTAGGAAAAATGTATGCATTTACATAATGCAACATGTTCTGAAGCGTTTGACAAGAAGACAAAACGAGCAGGCCAAATGTCCTCACAGAATCTTTATTAGCTGTTTTTGCAGAAGCTATGCAGAGCGGAGGTATTTTGCATGAGTGATGGCTTGAAAGCAGAGGTGAAAATATTTCTTGACAGCTGTAATGAGGAATCAAACTGCTTCCAGACTCTTTCCTAGAGCTTGAAAGCTCCAGAGACTGGCTCCTACTACCTGGAGTCCACAATATATCCGCCCCCTTGTGAGATGAAATAATATGTCGAGTTGCTTGTGCGCTAAGGGACCCGGCACCGCTGGGGGTGGAGGACTAAAATAAAGAAAACATACTTTGAAAGAAATTTAAAGATGTAGACAGAAATCCAGACAAGGCTTCCTAAAGATCCGAGCTTTCATACTGTAGGAGGAAGCACTTATAATTTGGAATGCTTAAAATGCTCTTTAAGAAAACATTTACTTCAATTGCTTTCATTATTGACAAAGTATTAATATTTATATGTTGAGCAATGGGTTTATATGTGCTTAGTTTATCCTTTTGAAATATAGTGCCTAACCTAAAAAACGATGTATATCTTAGGGTATGCATTTCTTGCACATTTGTATGTGTGTCAGTAGTGTTTTAAATTTAGCAGAACTTCAGTGTACTGTTCTCGCACTTCTAACTTCTAAATTCTTTGTAGAATGTCCAGGTTTTTACCAGAGTGTTGTATGAGCATGTGCACACGTATAGATGTTGTGCATACTCATTTCTCACTCCTGCATTGTTAGTTACTGCATGAAGCTGATGAGATGGCACCATCGTCACCTGTAGGTGCCTTCATTCACCATGCGCCTACTAGGACACAAGGAGCCAGAACTCGATATTTCGTACAGGCCAACGCTTTAGCCACCCAGTGCTAGTCAAGACATAAAGAACCAGGATCTGTCTCCTCAAGGAGGGTGACCTTACATGCTCCCAATGGCGTTCAGGACCCAAGGACGGGAGCACGGCCGGACTGGGAACCGAAACCAGCCCTGGCAAACAGCTCGGCCGGCCCCCGGGGTGGGGGGGGTGCATGTTGGACGCACCACTCCCTTCTCAACGCTGCAGCTTTTTATGGAGCAGGCCGATATTGCAGCTATGCTGCAAAACCGGCCCCTGGTAACAAAAACTGCCTCCCAGGGGTACAAAACCGGCCCCCACCCTGGCGGCCATTCGGGGAAATGCCCAGTGCCCGCTACGGCCAGTCCGGCCCTGGACGGGAGTCCTCTTGCAGTGCATACTTCCTGGTGTTCAGCAATAAATAGGACTCGTGGAACTGGGACCATATTTCTCTTGGAGGTGGAGGTGTAGTCACCCAGATCCAGGCAGGACTAATAA
This sequence comes from Calotriton arnoldi, assembly GCA_963921515.1. NCBI lineage: Eukaryota > Metazoa > Chordata > Amphibia > Caudata > Salamandridae > Calotriton > Calotriton arnoldi. The sequence continues at coordinate 24,201 of CAWUFW010023870.1, read as the reverse complement.
AAAAAAACAATACATGATTACACCTGTAGCAGGACAATGCAGGCATCCAGAGCCAGCCAGGAACCAGTGAGTCGTGACAGGATTTCTGCTGCAGTTCTACTCAGGTAGTATCTGCTGTACATTGGGTGCCAGAACCTTATTGCACCACCAAATGAAATGAGTATAAGCCAGTACCCAGGGGCTCAAGGAAAGCAAGAATTAAAGCGGTCTTGAAGGGTGTGCGTGCATGCAGGATTGCATGTCCACTTGTGCCTGTGTGTGTAAGCATATGTACGTTCAAGGACGGCTACATGAGTGTTGTGCCCACTCGCTTACTTCCCCCTCTAGGTTAATGCTGGCCTTGACTTAATTCTCTAATGTAGCTGGCAGGCTTATATTAAGCCTGAACTTGAAGGTAAACTTGTTTAATAAGAAGCATAGGGAGAGGGAGTGCTACAAGTCCAAATATGGTAGAATCTGAAATGTGGGTTCGTCCTCCATTCTACTAACCTTTTTTCATAGCACAGCAACCAAGGTCAAAAACCCATACATATAACTCTCCATTATTTGAAAAAGTACTGTACTGTCCTATTTCTACCAACCTGTTGGAGCTGGCCCTTTTTGCATGGTCACCGCCAAGCATTTTGCCTGCCTCCTCCTACTTTTTGTTGAACTCGTTTCTGTTGGCCTTAGGACAATTTACCACTGCTAACCATTGCTAAAATGTTTGTGCTCTCTCCATAAAACAAAGTAGAATTGACTAATATGCAACTGGCATATTTACTTTTAAGTCCATAGGAAAGTGGCACTACAGGTGCCCAGGGCCTGCAAATTAAATGCCACTAGTGGGTATGCAAAAGACACACAATTGATAGACGGAATGCAGAACAAATCAAAACATTCACCCCCAGTCAAGAGATCTGGGTTAAATCCATCATTCTTTTGCTCACCATGCCACCCCTGTTTATACCTGGCCATATGCAAATCAGACATGACCCTGTGCCTCATGGGAACAGTCCAGCCCAAACTGCCAAGCCAGGTCCTCCCTGGACCGGAAACAAGCATCCTAGGACTGTTTTCGGGGTTTCACCCCTCATCAGCCAGGACAGCTTGAATCCAGTGGTACAGTGAGCCCGGGACCCACGTCTGGGCATACCCGGCGCACTTAGAGTGAGAAAACAAAAGACACATAATTTATGGACAGAATGCAGAGCAAATCAAAACATTCACCCCCAGTCAAGAGATCTGGGTTAAATCCATCATTCTCTTGCTCACCGTGCCACCCCAGTTTAGACCTGGCCATATGCAAATCAGTCATGAGCCTGCGCCTCATGGGAACAGTCCAGCCCGAACTGCCAAGCCAGGTCCTCCCTGGACCGGAAACAAGCATCCTAAGACCGGTTTTGGGGTTTCACCCCTCATCAGCCAGGATAGCTTGAATCCAGTGGCACAGTGAGCTCGAGACCCACGTCTGGGCACACCCGGCGCACTCAGGGCGAGAAAGCAAAAGACACACAATTGATGGACGGAATGCAGAACAAATCAAAACATTCACCCCCAGTCAAGAGATCTGGGTTAAATCCATCATTCTTTTGCTCACCATGCCACCCCTGTTTAGACCTGGCCATATGCAAATCAGTCTTGGCCCTGCCCCTCATGGGTAGAGTCCAGCCCGAACTGTCAAGCCAGGTCCTCCCTGGACCAGAAACAAGCATCCTAGGACTGGCTTTAGGGTATCACCCCTCATCAGCCAGGCTAGCTTGATTCCAGTGAGAATGAGGCCCACATCTGGGCAGAACTTTCCCATTTAAGGCAACAAAAGCAAAAAGAACAGAAGATGGGCAGAATACTGAACAATTCAAACATTTACCCCCAGTCAAAGATCGTGGTTTAATCCATAATCTTTTCCTCACCACGCCACCCCAGTTTGGACCCAGCCATATGCAAATCAGTCTTAACCCTGCTCCTCATGGGAACAGTCCAGCCCGAACTGCCAGGTTCGGAGTGAATGTTTGCATTGTTTAGCATTCTGTCCATTGTCTGTTCTTTCTGCATGTTGAATGTGAGGCCTGACTTCTAAGTTATCATCCATTGTTTCCGTAGTTGCTTTTTTTAAACCTAAGGCAGGAAAACAGTGTACATTGCTGACTTTTTAAAAACACATTAGCAAATCCAATATGGCCTAGAATTAAAGTGCTAACACATACAGCATTGGTACATTAAACTGAGAGATACAAGAAGGAGCCAGCAGGTCCGGACAGAGGGGGCTACAGCTCAAATTAGTCCATCATGCAGCTCAATGTAAGCCACTTAGAGGATACAGAAGGATAGGCCCAAACAGCCAAAAGCATTAGATGAGATATGAATATTCCACTAGGCAGAGCCACCACTTGATTGGCAAAGTCTCAATCCAATGGCTGAAAGAGGCTGTTCATAGAAAGCCAGTAGTGGAGAGTGGTAGACCCAAAGCTTTTTGAGCTGCACTCAAGACCTAACATGTTTAACCATTGTGAATGGCTGAACACAATTTCCTGGTTTAATTACCATGAAGCAGCAAGCCACCAAGATAACAAGCCCTGCAGTGGTAAGATTAACTGCAAAGGAACAATGAGACAGATCATGATTTATACCCAATCGAACTGACAGACTCATGCTAATAATAAACTAATTCATCTGTGGTAATCAGTGACTTTTCTATGTTTTCAGTGCTGTTGTCTCTAGTGCTAAGCAACCCACAGTCGGCTTTATCTCAGGCACTTCTAAAAACAAGTAGACATTTGGGAGTAGTAATACAAAACAATACACCCATGATCACTCCTCTGCAGTGTCATACCATAACACATCCATTTGTTACGCGCACATTAACGCCACAGTGCTCAATAACAGATATTTATTGTTACCCTCCTCCATGGTATTCATTTTTTCAACCTTAGAAAGATGATGGGCTGTGTGGACCCACAGAGATTCTAACCTACAGCCATGAGATCAAACACCTGTTTTCAGAATGGATGCATTAGGCTACTGAGCCACCACACCCAGCAAATCAGTAGCCAAAATAGGTAGATGGGAGCACTAAACCCACCTCCTGCCTATGGAAGGAGGAATGCAGTATATGGTCAAAATAGCGGGCTCTAAGCGATATGTCAGACACACACACTGAGAAAATCTCAATTCCTTTAATCGCACACCCAGACTACTGCTCAGTTAGGTGAGAACCTAAACCTATGTTTCCCAATTAAAGATTTAGTCTAGCATAATTTGCGCCTATTTGACTAATTCACAAAACCTTACTACTGAAACAGATACAATGTATGCCTCTCAGATGAGACAGACATGTAAGGGCATGTTTGTCATTGTTTTGCGTCGCCCTTGCACCAAGCAATGGGGCGTATGGATGATGCAACCACTAAGTCAGATTTATCAAGCCACCTTGCATGGTCCTGCATGGCTTGATAAATCTGGAGTAACGCAAGGCAGCGCAAATCACTGCATTGCATTGCTCTGCCCCAGAGAGGTGTTCCATGGGTGGGACATGGGTGTTCCCATGCATCCACCCATTGATTTTGGCGCTTTCCCAGATTTAACATCCGTGGTAGACCTGGAAATACGTCAAATGCTATTCCTTCCCAGGTGAGGCATAACGAGGAGAAATATCTTTATATCTCCTTATTTGTTTCCCCATACTATGTGTGCTGCATTCTGTAGCAAACGTAGAAAGAAGAAAATGCCTCAAATGATTGTTTTTGTGCAGGAAGGTGTTCCTTACTGCACAAAAACAATCCTGCTTACAATGCAGACACCATTGCACCATGGTGCAAGGGTGGCTGCATAGGCACCAGGCAGCACATTGTGCGCCAGTGGAAGGAAAGGACAGGAATGCGCCATATAATGTAAATACGGCACATGCCTGCCCTTTCCCTTTCATGCAGCGCAGCAAGGTGGCTTGCTGCATTGCTCCGCGTGAAAGTTTGATTAATGTGCCCCTAAATGGCTAGTATTCATGAGTAAAACACATTGATTGTAGTGTAAGATCTTCACAAAAACACGTTTGTGGGTGTTGCGCATAGTGGACTACATACGCATGTTTAGGGTTAGTTAATTTAAAGAACTTTTTCTTTTTACTTATCGTAACATTTCTCTGTTACTTACACTCTCCCGCTGACTAAACTTGCTTAGCTAGGCACTTTCTAACATTTTGAGCAGTATTTAAAACTGGATATTTCCGGTGTAACGTGTATATCTTGTAGATTGCCAAAAAATGCATTTGAAAGTGTTTGTGAACAGACTAGGCTATAACTGAGTGGGTGGTTAAGATACTGAAATAAGATACTATATACAGGACTGCTCTCTTGACACATATCTGGATACGCTCACACTGCAAAGTGGGATAACATGCACATGGATAGATTTTACACACACCGAATTATTGTGCATGAAGAGGAATTTCTGTCATGCCTATCGCTACAACATTCTGAATCGTGACTAAATTACAACGACACAATCTACGTTTTTTCCAGGTGCAAGAACAAATCTTCATATATTAGTTGCTATGTTTGTTGATTTGCCTGCTTTTTGCTTCCACTGTGCTTTTCCGTTTAACTTGCATCCTGTGGTGTGGTGTAATTATACTGTAGAGCTATACATACCAATTTGTTCTGCAGAAAACTGATGTTTTAGCTAAATTCAGACAAGAGTCAATGTGTATACTTTTGGTTTCATTGTAAGTACCTGTGCTTCTCGATCCCTCATTAGAGATGGATAATTAATGGATTTGAGGTTTGTCTAATATGCTGAACATGTTGCCTTCCAGCTACTTCAACGAAAAATTAATTGTTTTGTGTACTTACATCATTTTTCTGTAAAGCGTCAATTTATCTTTTTGCAAAGATAAATGCTTGGGGAAAAGGACAATAGTAGCAAATACCCAAAAGATTAGAGAAAAGATTAAACTTTTTAGGCAAAGGTTTCCTTTTGGCCCTATGTGTTTGTTTAATTTCTGATATTTATTTTTTGTTACTTGCAAACTTCCGTTCGCACGTGTGTGTGTGTGTGAAGTATGAGTAAAGTATGTAAAGAATAATCATCCTTGGCATTTCACAGAATCTGCTGAACACTCATTATGTTGTTTAAATCATGTAATTTCGCTCAACTCTCATATGAATACATACTGGTTCGAAGCATGGCAAAAATAGTCAGTCAAGCCACAAAGCAACATCATTCTTCATATTCAAATACTGACTACCTATGTAGATGAAAATGAACTACATAAAGACACAACCTCACTAACCACAATGCAATTGACTGTAAGGTAAAGTGGGTTTCCTTTGAGGTATCAGATGGACACTCTCATCACCAAACTGTTAATGACTTGATGGTTCATCTGACTGTCCAGACAAGTATAGGCTTTCTATCCCCCACCCCCTAAGATGCTTGGAGATCCCCGCCCTGAGGTGTCCATATTGTAACCTGATAACCCAGCTGGTAGGGCTGGACAACTTTGAAGCAACACTTGTAACAACTGCAGTTAAATGCTTATGGGTCACAAATACTTCTCTGTAATTCACTCACATTAAACAACTCGCCTTGGTGAGGTTCCCTACTCCGCTGAAGTCCTTTACAGATTCAATTAATGGTTGTCATGAGGATCTATATCCCAATGCTTTTCAGCCATCTGGGAATTATTGTGCTGAATCACACCCTTCAGAAGGTTACCCTTCTCCACAACCAATAATTTCCACACTTACAGTACAACAAACTTTGTGTATGCTGTGCAACTAGTGTTACTGGATCTGAATGGGACAGTGGTACCCCTGCAAAGTGCATGGAGGGACCCCCTTCCGGACTTAATCGGAGCTCTCAGGCCAGGGTACTGCCTCGAGAGGGCCCCCTGGAGCTCAGGGGCCCCCACACTGCAGGGGCTGCAGGGGCCTTCATTACGCCACTGGAATGGGACTGAATATTTGTAGGTGAAGAGACGCAAACCAAGTTGAGTGTCCGTTACTTGCAGCTGAGAGGAAGGGGAAGAAGGGAGCTGGGAGAAATTGGGGCTGCATACTATGTCATGTAGGTGAAAGCAGCAAAGTGGAGTATTTAGGCAGGGAATATCAGCAACAGGGTGGTCACTGCACCTGACAGAGACAGTAGGAATGTTGAGAATAGCATGCAAGCAAATACAGTGGAATTGGAATGGGAATACAGGCAGGGAATTGACTAGCTGAGTCGCTGGGAGGAGAAAAAGAGATGAAATGAGCGAACGCAGATTGCCACTTCAGTACAGTCTGTCTAGTATAAAAATATGTCTTAGAACTAAAAATTTGACTAAGCTACCCAGACACATGTTCGCCAAGAGAAATGGGTGCCAGCAGCGGGTAGTCACATGGCCAGCATTGCCAAGTCTCAGTTTTGGTCCCTCTCTCTCTCTCTCTCTCTCTCTTTCTCTATCTTTGTATTTGCTGCTGCTAAGAAAGAAGATATGAGCAAATACTCATCACCCTTGTTTGCTACCACAAGCAAATGGGAATGGATTGATACATTCCAAAGTCTATTAGTGACCAACTTCACCAATGCACCATTGTCTTATCCAACATTTTTGAAAAAGACAATGGCACCTGTAGTTCAACAAAATTAAATGCTCTGGATTCTAGTTCTTAAATTGCGCCTGTGATCCAACCATATGCACGCTACTTTATCCCAAAGGTAGCACTGAATTGTACTCAGCATATGCCAGAACCTGTGATGGTATGCCTGCCAGATTTTCTTGTCTAACTTGACCATCTTCTTGCCTCCACTGTAAGGTTCTTTCACACCATACAGGAAACAAGTTAAAACCCTTGTTGAAATTTTTCCCCTTTTTCGGATCTCTTAAAATTCTAACAATACGCAATTGGTAGTTTATAATTTAGAATATTATTGCTCGCAAATTTCTCAAAGACATATGATTTGACTGTGCTTTCAGTGATACACTGAGAATATGATACATTTTTCCACTTTTGCACAGTGGCCACTAAATGGTGTAGTGGTAGCTTTAGCAGTTATCCAATTATCTTTCTCTACTAGTCCTTTCGCAGGGTCAGGAAGGCTTTTAATTTAATAAAACATGAAAGTCCTTCACCTGCAATAATTTCCTGCTCTGAAGGTTGAGCTCGTACAATTTTCTTTGCAGTTTACATACTCCTATTAGTTAGCTGGGATTATATCTTTAAGTGTTGACCCTAAATTTGCTAGACATTGTCCTACTTTATTACTCTGTAGCTATTATCACATGCAGTTTTTATAATTTTAGAGGATTTCAACACATGGGTGGATGTAGCAGCTAACACTCAAATGATGGGCCTAATCAGCTCATTGGCCATCATTGGGCTTGAGCAGTTTGACACTTGGTCAACCCACAAAGATGGTCACACTTTTCACGTAGACCTGATTTGGAGTTCAGCAGACAGGTTACTCCATCACAAATGTGATGGATATTCCGTCCGCCATATTACACGTGCATTTTTTTCTTTGCCACTTCTATCCACAGAATATCTGTCACATTTGTGATAGAGTAGCTCATCTGCCGAATAAATCAGGCCCCTATGCTTTGCCCCTGTCAATCTGGTAACCTTGGGGGTCTATTGTTCCCCAAACTTAGGGGCTGAAAGTCCGCCCGCATCCTAGCGGTAATGGGACCGCCCGCCTGCCATGCGGCGGTCCCACCACCCTGATAATGATGCGACCACCACCGCGGCTGTCACATCTGGCGATTTAACATTGCGGCGGGTGCTGCTGGCTGCAGCACCCACCACAATGTGTAATGGCCATGTTGTGCATTTCCCTGCACAACGTGGCAGGCACCGCGTGGTGCCTGCCACCTTGTGCATGGAAATGGAGGGGGGTACCATGGGTACCCCCCCAGTGCACAGCTGACCCCCCCAGGGGGCCCGCTACGGGCCCCCAAAGCCAGACTCTGCATGCCTTTTTGCGGCGGAGAATCCGCCCCAAAAAGACAGGCGGACAGGGCCATTATAATCACTACGGCTGTGCCTGCACGTCACCGCCGCAATGATTGCCTGGTTCTGGGTTCCGCAAGGCGGGTGGAAAAGGACCGCCTTGCGAAACCATGGCGGTCGGTGTTTCCGACCGCCGCGGAACAATAGTGATTCCCACCGCCACCCTAATATGGCGGTGGGTAAATCCTCTTTCGATGGCGGGCGGATCGCCACCGCCCAGCCGGCAGTGAGCCCCATAGTTTGACCATTTCTGGGTTCGATTATTTTCTTGGCCACCATCTCCATTGCCTCAAATTGGCAAGGTGCTTGGTTGACCTTGGCCTAAATTAAATCATGCATCAAAACATATTATCTCTTGTGTACAAAATACTCATCTTGGGGTCATTTATTTGAGTGTCAAACAGCAAGACACAACAAATGGGTAGGGTTAGTGGTTGACACTCTTCTTCCCAAAAAATAATCCATATCCCTGTTACGCCCATTGGTTCCCTGATTCAATGATGCATGAAAAACGGTTGTAAACACATAGAAAAATGTTGGCATTCAGACTAGGCGCCTCTTGTTAAAAAAGATCTTGGGAAAGCTCAAAAAATCTCTAAAATATTAATTTGGACTACCAAATAGGATTTTTACACCAAAGAGATACTCAGTGCATTTAATTCTACAGAAAGGGTCTTTTCTATCATGGGCAATTTGACCAATCCTACCTGCATGTTGCAATCCTTTGTCCATGTGTAGCTTGGTACAGTCGCCACTTGTCCATCTTCATGATAGGATTCCCACCCTTGATCTTCCAGATTCAGCAGGTACGACTGCCTTGATTACTAGAAGCAATGGGGAATGCCCTCTTCTCACAGATTTTGGACAGATTGATTTGGATAGTTTCTTGAATCTTACTAGGTCTATCTATGGACCACCACTTGATCCTCTTCCAACTAGAATCTGGAAACAGATAGCAGCTAAAAAGGAGCCACTTGACACAATTTATAATCTTTCACTTTTTGCGGATATTGTCCCCTACAGAATGGAAGAAGGAGATGGTAGTTCATTTTCTAAAGAAATCTACGGTTGATCCGTCCACTATGGGCAATTCCAGGTCAATTTCTCTTTTGCCATTTTCAGTACAAATCCTGGAAAAGCTTGTTATTAGGACACTTTCATATCACTTGGAACATAACCAACTGCTGAATCCAGTTCAATCTAGCTTTCAACTCAGTCTCTGTCATAGAGTATTATGGAATAATAGACAAGAAGTCCAATTTTGTTACCCTGGTATTATTAGATCTTTCAGTCACCTATAATACTGTCAGTGACAAGATCTTGCCAAGTAGACTGGCAGAGGGCGGGGTCAGAGGGACAGCACTTAAATGGTGCCTCTCATATCTTAGCAACAGACATCTGGCAATCCATCTACCACTTTTCTATTCCAAATTTAGGGCCATCATTCAAGGAGTAGCACAGGGCTCCTCATTGAGCCCTTCTCTATTCAACATTTTTGTTAGAATGCTAGCCCAGCTGATGCATAAACATGGTGTCATGTTCATTACCTTCACAGTGGATCAATCTCCTCCTCTTCCACTTGAAATATTGAATACCTCCATGAGGGATATCTCAAATTATCTTACACAGAATACCCTTATGTTCAATGGATATAAGATTGGAGGTCTTCTGCTGCTTAACTGGAGATGTACCACAGCCCCTGCTTGCTGATTTCTGGCCTTGGCCAGAAGATTCTCCCTCCATTTCTGCTCTGGCAGCAAGGAACCTGGGGTTCCAGTTTGACACAGACCTCTCATTAACATCATAGGTCAGTGAACTCAGTTCCACACCCTTCTCCCATTTAAAAATACATTATAAGATCTAACTATCTACTTCCAATACACATTGGCCACTGGTGGCTCAGATGGTGATTGCAAGTAGATTGGATTATGTTAACTATTTATTTCTAGGCTTTTCTGATCACGTACTTAAGCTGATGTACAGGACTCAGATTTCTCCAGCACAGTTGGCTTTAGCCCTTACCCATCTTTCATCTGTCACCGAAGCTTTAAATAAATTGCTCTGGCTTCCTATGCAAAAAAAGGATTTGATTTACATCTCTTTGCTTGGTGCACAAGGGCATTTACAAGATAAGGCCTTTATACTTCCAAAATGAATTTCTTTGGTATTATTCCAATGTAGATTGTGTTCCTCAGTCACTAGTCTTCTTGTTGTGACAAAATTCTTTTGATGCTGAACTGGAGGTAGATTTTTTCTGGTCCAGGCATCTTGTCTATGGAGCAATCTACCCTCTTGCACGTGATCCACCTCAAAAAATTGCTGCAGTTCAGGAACTCATTGAAAACCAAGCTCTACACTGGTTAAGCTAAAAATAGCACTGCATTGATAGACTCTCTGTAGTTATAAGCACCAGTACACCTTTCTAGGTAGCAGTTGCACTCTACAAATGGACAAATAAATAGATAAATACACAAATAATAAAATTATTCAATCTTAAATTCCTTTAGGTAGTGATTTACGGTTGGTTTAATGCGTGCTTGCTTTTTCGAGGTAAACCACCTTCTAGCTTGCCACCCAATTTTGTACACTTTGAAACTTGTGTCTTTGTTTTCTGAGAGGTTGATGTACAGTAAATGTACTGCTTTGTGTTCACTGCATTATAAATCATGAATGAAATTTAGACCACTGCAGCGATAAGGCCAGATAAGGCCAGATAATAGTTTTCAAGGTAAACATGTAGGCCAAGTGCAGATCCAATGTCACTGTCACAATCAGGGATCTTGTGTACTTCAACTAAGGACCTGTTTAAAGAATGGCTCTTGGTTTTAGACAAATGGAATTTATCATTTTGTAAACATGTGATATGACCAATGTTTATTTGATTTATTTGTGATAGAGCTGTTTCCAAGAATACGACAGCCACATGAAGGATATCACCTTGTCCTCTGAGCAACCCAGTACTAACCCTGATCTTTTGGTTCTGGTAAAGGAGATTTTGTTGCATACAGTGGTAAATATAATTATGGCAGGTTCTGTGCTACCCCCCCCTTACTTGTTTCAAGAAAATGGCCCTCATTACGATGTCCGGCGGACTTGAGTCTGCCTGACACCTTTGCAGGGAAGGAACCGCACAACAATAGATCGGCGGTTCCCACAACCTAATTTGGATGCTACTGCACTTAGGGGCCTATTAGGACGGCGGGTGGATTGCCCCCGCAGGGCCGGCGGGGGCGATCCGCCCGCCATCCATGCTTGAATGACCCCCGCCACATTAGGATGGCTGGGGAGTCCGCGGCGGATGGGAAGACCGTCCGCCGCTTTTCTGCCCGTCTGCTTAATATGGTGGCGGTGTCTGCAAGACACCGCCATCCATATTAACATGCAGGCGGAGAGCAGCCTTTCCATGGCGGCGTTGCCGCCATGGAAAGGCATGCGGTTTTTGATGTTGGGGGCCCGTTGCGGGCCCCCAGGATGTTGGGGGGTGGGAGGTGCACATGGGGGGTACCTATGGTACCCCCCTGCATTTGCATGTACAAGGTGGCAGGCACCGCGTGGTGCCTGTCACGTTGTGCATGCAAATGCGCAACATGCATTTTTTACATTGCGGCGGGTGCTGCTTACAGCACCGCCCGCCGCAATGTAAACAATGTGGGATGCGCCCGCCACTGTGGCAGGCACATCCTAATTTGAATGGCGGGACCGCTGCACCTATGGCGGGCGGTCCCTTTTGCCGTTGCGGCGCCCGCCATCGTAATAGACCCCGTAGGTCAGTCGGAAACATCCATTTTCCAATGGGAGCTTGTGGGATGGGCTGAAAACGCCCGCAGCCCAAGCTCCCATTGGAAAATGGAAGTTTATATACATCCCTGCACCATGTGGCAGGCACCTCACGGTGCCTGCCACACGGTGCAGGGATGTTGAGGTGCCCATATGCAGAGGGTCAGGGGGAAGGGGGCCTTGCTAGGGATTCCCAAAGTCACTTTTTGACAGCCAATCCATGTCGGAAAGCCCAACATGGATTGGCTGCCAGAAACCAATATCATAATCCTGACGGCAAAGCCGAGTCTGGCTCCTCCGCCATTAAAGGGATTACTATTCTGCTCCTGTTCAGACAGGCTCACCGAGCCCGTCGGAAGAGGATCGAAATCCCCTTGCGGTTTTCCCTCCAACCGCCGTAACCAAAATACAGCCGGTCGGAGGGAAACCTCATGAAGTTGGGAGGAGAGCATCCGACCACTAGTCGGAGGCTCTCCGCCCAACATCCAAATCGGACCCAATATGTCATAAACGTGTTTCCAGTTTCAGAGATGGTGCAGTTGGATTTCTGGTGTCATAAGGTGTAAAGATGTAAAGTAAGGGCAGTGCTCCATCGTATCCTTTGTCTATGGAGATATCAAGTTTAATGTGTTGATCTTGTTAAAAGTTCTACTGCATCTTTGTCTAAGAATTTTAATATAGAATGGTTTTGGCTATAGGAGGTCATAATATGTGAAGCTGTAACAGAAGAGTGAGCAATTCTTCATGTTTCTGTGCATCTTTTGCAACATCTCTGGAGGTCTCTCACTAATAGACATATTGCAAATGCTAGGAGCAGAAAGAGAAATTCTACTCTGTGCCGGAACAATGCTTGAACATAGTAGTTGGCACCGGTAGAGTGGGAGGCTGCATCTGGTAAAATCTAACATCTTTCCCAAACAACCTAACCTCTAGAATGTGTAGCACAACAGGGCTTTGTTCATTCAAAGAACCAATCTTCCTATGACGCCTCATTCAAAATATATTGAAGCAGTCAAAAACATGTGACTTGTTCTAGTTAGTTCTTGGAAATTATTCACAAACTATGAGGCTGATTACGATGCCATCCGGAAAGGCTCTGAATGGCATCTCATTCGGTCGAATCAGATTCAGGAGCCTTGTTTCCGAGCGACTCGGACACATTTCCGGACGACTGATCATGATGTCCTCAAACTGTTCGAAATTCCGACTCGGTTCCAAACGGCATTCAAAGTAACGGTGTAGGTCGGCGCTGATGCGCACAGGTCTACGGGCTGTGTTTCCGGGCGAGCGATTAGGATGTTGGATGCGGACAGCCTTTCCGAATCGGTTGTTCCGACACGGATCGGCTGTCAGAATCTGACTTTAGGGGCCCAGAGCAGGCCCCCCTTTACCCGGGGCCCTCTGATTCGGGCCAGTGGGGGTTCCCCCCTTTCCCTGCATGCACAGTATGGCAGGCACCATAGGATGCCTGCCACAGGGTGCAAGGTTTTCCCCAGCCACCCCTTTTTTCAATGGGAGCCTGTGTTCTCGTTCGGAACACAGGCTCCCATTGAAGTCAATGGGAGTCCGACCGAACGGTGTTCGGACACACCGTAATCAGTCGGTTGGACTCCCCGAACCCGAGTTGTTTGCAAAGCATTAAAAAACCGAATATAATAGGTAATAGTGCCATATGTGTTAAACACTTCAAATTCCTTGTAGAAAAGGCATACAAACTTTAAAAAAAGTATGCACTATGTATAACTGGTCCTTCATCTTCTAACTATGCATGCCTTTTGCTAGTGGCATGATACATAAAAAAAAATACATATATTTGAATACTTGTGTTTCACAGCGCATGCTCTCTAAATTTCTGTAAAAGAAAGTGTATGTACTCCTTTCTGCTCATAAAACAGGGCACCTGGGTATTGAACAGGCTATGTGAGAGGCTCCACAATACCTACATACAGAAGACATCACAGGCTGTGCAACCGAATGACAGAGCAGAACTAAGAGATTTGTCCACCGGTAGGAAAACCGACCAGGTTTTCAAGCTATCATCTTCAGATGCATAAGACATGAGACAATAGATGGAGAAGTAGACACATACGTCACTCACAAGAGCACGCAGACCTCTAAACTTGACAGATTGCAATTCTCATTTAAAGCAGACACCTAAACTAATACGTTCTACTTCAAGTGTACCTTTCCACAAACTTATAGGGACTAGCCTAATCACTAATCCTTTTGCCAACATGTCTTAAACCTCACTTTTCTCTTGCAGCTTCAGTTTTCACCAACTGCTCAGAATCTTGGGCCTAGCCAAACTTAAAACAGCAACCCTTCCCATGTCACTGTTATAAGTCTCACCATATTTCTCAAAGCATATTTCGCAAAGACATCAGTCTGTGCCTTTTGCTAGTGGCATGATACATAAAAAAAATACATATAGTTGAATACTTGTGTTTCACAGCGCATGCTCTCTAAATTTGTGTAAAAGAAAGTGTATGTATTCCTTTCTGCTCATAAAACACAGCACCTGGGTATTGAACAGGCTATGTGAGAGGCTCCACAATACCTTCATACAGAACACATCACAGGCTGTGCGAGTGAATGACAGAGCAGAACTGAGAGATTTGTCCACCAGTAGGAAAACTGACCACATTTTCAAGCTACCATCTTCAGATGCATAGCACTTGAGACAATAGATGTAGAAGTAGACACATACCTCACTCACAAGAGCACGCAGACCTTTAAACTTGACAGGTTGCATTTCTCATTTGAAGCAGACACCTAAACGTATACGGCCTACTTCAACTGTACATTTCCACAGATTGATAGCAAGTAGCCTAATCACTAATCCTTTTGCCAACATGTCTTAAACCTCTCTTTTCTCTTGCAGCTTCAGTTTTCACCAACTGCTCAGAATCTTGAGCCTAGCCAAATTTAAAACAGCAACCCTTTTCATGTTACTGCTATAAGTCTCACCATGTTTCTCAAAGCATGCATGCATCACTATGTGCCTTTTGGTAGTGGCATGATAGATAAAAAAGACATACAAATAGTTGAATACCTGTGTTTCACAGCACGTGCTCTCTAAATTTTTGTTGAAGAAAGTGTATGTATTCCTTTATAGTCATAAAACAGAGCACCTGCTTAAACTTCCAGAGGGTGAGTTGATAGTAGGAGGTGACTTCAACACTACCTTAAATGACATAGTGGATCGGATGCCCCCCAGACAACAACACCGAACAACATCCCGACTAGCTGACTTGTTGGAGGCACTGGGCCTAGTAGATGTCTGGCGCTCCCACTTCCCCCAGGCACGGCAGTATACATTCCACTCGGGCGCACACAACAACCTCTCCAGAATTGACTATGTACTCACACTAGTGGACACAGTTGGGAAGTTCAGTGAGATCCGTCACTTAGCAAGGAGGATCTCGGACCACTCCCCAGTCCTAACCAAATACACCCTAAATGCCCCAGCCCAACGCCGCATATTCCCCATTTATCCAGGCTATCTGAAGAGCCCTAGGATCTGGAAGGGCCTTACTGCTGCCACCAAATGCTATTTCGAGGAAAACGAGCATTCAGTCTCATCCCCCCTCACTCTGTGGGAGGCCTATAAGCCAGTCATTAGGGGACAAGCAACTTTCCTTATTGCAGGCCATAATAAAGAAAAGACTAAGATAACGGAGGCCCTAGAACAGGAGGTACGCAACCTAGAAACCATACACTCCCAAGACCCCTCTGAACCCAACACAGCCCGCTTAAACATGAAGAAACAGGAATACAAAGAGCATATGTGGGAAGGGGCCAAGGCTAAGCTAGCATCCACCCGCCACAGAGTTTATGAAGTTGGGGACAAAGCGGACAAGCTCCTTGCCTGGCTAGGTAGACGAGAGCGAGCCCATAGATGGGTGACTGGGCTCCAACTCGACTCGGGAGAGACCATCACGGACTCGCAACATATAGTGGATGCATTCGTGCACCACTATGAGAAGATTTATACCCCTGTTGCCACAGCGACACCAGATGAAGCCGCTGGCCTCCTTAGAGACATCCGTACCGCCACACTTACGGCAGAAGAAGCCCAATTACTTGAGGCCGAGCTCACACCAGAGGAGATAGCAACAGCTATAGATGGTATACAGTCTGGGAAAGCCCTAGGACCTAATGGCATCCCAATTGAAGGGAGACGTCCATTACAACACAGGCATTACATCGTAATGCCTTTATAACGCATCTTTTACAACGCAGACACCATTACATTGCATGCCATTACAACTCACATACCATTACAACGCATGGCATTACAGCGCATGCTATTACAACGCATGCCATCACTGCGCATTGGTAAGTATAGTATGGTAAGTATTTGTTAAGTTGAGGTATTAAAATTAATACTATAGTATATATATTAAAATTAAAGAAATAAATTGTTTTGATAAATTAATATTAAATGGGAGATTTACATTATATAAATATTAAATTATATAAAAAAGGATGTGGTAGTCTATTTTAATACTCAGGGATTAAAACTAATTCTTGAGTATATATTAAAAAAATATAAGAAATACATGTTTATGTAAAAGTAATTTTAAAAGGAGATTTATATTATATAAATATTAAAATATATTTTAAAAAAGGTTGTGGTAATTTATTTTAATACTCAGGTATTAAAATTAATATTGAGTATATATTTATAAAATATTAGAGTTAAAGGTTTGTGATATATAAATATTGAAAAATAAAAAAATGGATGTGGTAATTTATTTTAATACTCAGGTATTATAATTAATACTAGAGTATTTATTAAAAAATATTTGAATTAAATGCTTGTGATAGTAGTGTTAAAGGGGAAAAAAGTTTATTAAAAAAGTATTATTCATTGATAAAAATAATTTAGTTATTTTTTAGACTCAGATTAATGCTAAGTTATAAAAAAATAAGTTAGAAAAAATAAAAATAATTAGTGAAATTATTTATACATGGGTTACTAATTAATATTCAGATTTATAATAAAAAGAGTAATTGTAATGTTAAAATAGCTATAGAAATATTATAGAGTTAAATAAAAAATTATAATTAATTTTAATAAGCAGTAATAATTGTGTAAAAAAGTGAACATAATGTAAACAGTATATAATAATTTAATAAAATTTAAAATGAAGAAATAAAGACAAGACAGGTAAATTATTATTTAAAGATTTTAATTAACAATTATATAACTATTATGCATTCAAAATAAAATATACAAAAATATTGAAAAAATAGTTTATTATTTATATTTTTAAAAAATAAACAGATATTTTTATGTACATTAACATTTTTTAAACATATTTAACAAAATTTTCCCACGCTTTTCCATTGTAGTCAATGGGAGAAAATGTCCTTTTTTCATTTTTACAGAAAGACATGACGTTGCCGCGTCAACGTAACTTTCGTCACTACGAGGATCGTCGTGCTGCGGATCAGATGCAAGGGAGAGCTCCGTCAAGGTAAGACAATTTAAAATTATTAAAATACATAGATTAGTGGTAATGTTTATTGAAAGGAGAGAGGAGGGAGGTAGATAGATGTAGTAAATGTGTTTTTGTACTTTTATTGTGTGTTAACCAACTAATTCACTCCATAACAGGTTGCAGTAGTAGGCCCAGGTCGGGTCTCATTCTTTCGTAACACTTTTTGTTTAATATAGTTTATTAAAGGATATAGTTTAAAAACTTTAATAAACAAAAGTGATTTGAAAGGTATCTTTTTATTTTTGCGATGGGTTTAAAAAAAAAAAAAGCTTTTGGCATCGTCACGGTTAGATGTATTTTTAATATGTTTCAAAGAAAAAATCTAATTTTTTTGAAAATAGAAGATCGGATATTTTTACATTCATTGCTTATTGGATTTTGGATTTTCGAAGCTCGACTGATTTTTTCGAGATGGAATTACGGTGATGGATTTTGTAACGTGGAATGGATTTGGAATTATTATCGAAATTGAATGCATTGCTTCGTTGGATTTTGTTGCGTTTTTGCCAAAAAACAACACTTTTTCAGGATTCTTTTTTGGGTGCATTTCTTTTAGGTATGCACAGATATTATTATTTGAACTCTTGTGCATATTTTTAAAGATTAATTCCGGTCATGGAGTTTAAAAAGGAATGTGGATTATGTGCAATGGAATCAAAAAAGACAAAGGACTCTTGGTGAAAATTTGGATACTACGTAAGTCCAAGAGTTGAAAAAAGAAGACCTCTGAAGGTAAGGATACCCGTCTTTAAAAAATATTTGTAGCTTTTAAAAAAAAAATGCAAATTGCATTAAGGGGTTTAGGGCAAAACAGGCAAGCAAGTAATAAGTCAAGAAATATTTCTGGACTTGTTGACGAAAGTAAAATCTGGTTCTCCTAGGGACTGCTGTCCCCCTTGGATCCTAAGGGAAGCCTTTTCTGCTCTCCCGAGCCCAGCTATGTCCCTTTTAAACGAGTCACTGTCCCAGGGCTATGTACCTGACACCTTTAAGGAGGCTACTGTCATCCCCCTCCTAAAGAAGCCAGGAGCGGACCCTAAAATTTTAACCAACTACCGCCCTATCTCATTGTTACCTTACCTGGCCAAACTACTCGAAACCTATGTGGTCAAAAGTCTATCTGCCTTTTTGGAGCAGTCCGATTATCTGGACGCACATCAAGCAGGGTTCCGCCCAGCTCACTCCACAGAGTCAGTTATACTGACAGTATTGGACACCATTCGGGAGAAGGCTGATAGGGGCTCTCCGCAAGCCCTGGTGCTGCTGGACCTTTCCGCGGCTTTTGACACGGTCGACCACAATATCCTGGTCGACCATGTCAAGGAAGCAGGAATTCAAGGCCCAGCCCTTAAATGGATCGGTTCCTTTCTAAGAAACCGATTTCAGGCGGTCCGCCTAGGCCAATTCACGAGCCCTAAGATGAGAACTACATGCGGTGTTCCTCAGGGCTCCTCACTTTCCCCTCATCTGTTCAACTTATACCTTCTCCCTCTGATCCACGCCCTGAAAGAAAGGAAAGTTCACACCTTTAATTACGCGGGCGATTTCCAACTGGTGTTTTCCATCAGTAACTCTCCTACATCCGTCCATGAATTCCAGACTACAATGCTGTTCATCCGCGACTGGATGAACAGCAATCATCTGAAGTTAAATACAGATAAGACGGAAGTGATTCTTACAGGAGGTCCTTTAAACCCTTGGAGTCCCCGGTTCTGGCCTAAAGAGCTGGGACAGCCCCCTACTCCTTCTATATCTGCCAAAACCCTAGGAGTCATAATTAATAATGACCTCACAATGAAAACTCAAATAGGATCCGTAATCTCAACATGCTTTTTCCAACTAAGAAAAATATGGAAAATTAGCAGGTTCCTTACACAGGAAGCAAAAATACAAGCAGTCCTGGCTATGGTGATATCCCATATAGATTATGCCAATTCTCTATACTTCGGCATCCCCGCTTATCTCACCCACCGTCTTCAACTAGTACAGAATCAGGCAGCCAGACTGATTCTTCAGGAAAACAGGCGTCAACATGTCACTCCTCTTCTAAGGAAGCTGCACTGGCTCCCCATAGCTCAGAGATGCGCCTTTAAGGTGGGGTGCATTATCTTTAAGTCCCTGAATGGTAGAAACCCCAAATTCATCGACAGCCTTATTGAAAGATACATTCCGACCCGCAACCTGCGATCTGCCCATATGCATTTCCTGACTATACCCTCCTTCAAACTGAAACGTTTTGGTGGAACAAGGTTCGCCACTCTAGGCCCCAGATACTGGAACTCCCTGCCTCTAGAAATCAGATCCTGCACAGACCTCATGTGTTTTCGTAAACTCCTAAAAACATGGCTATTTAGACAGGCATACGAGTAACATCTCAGACCAGCACCCTTAGAGTAGCGCCATGAAACCAATCTGGTGTATGTGCGCTTTATAAATAAAGTATAACATAACATAACATAACAAGGAGATAGTGTAGGTTAGAAATGTAGGATGTGTGCAAGACAGCCACCATCAACGTAAATTGTTGAATTGCACCCAATAGTCTCTCGGACATTTCCTTTGTTCTTTTTGATATTCGTGGGTTCAGACTACCTGTTAATGATTACAACATTCTCATTTCTTGGAAATTTTGCTCTTTCCTCAAAATGTCCAAGAAATGTTAGAAATAAGGATGAGGTTTGCCAATTGATTTATTGAAGGAGTTGTGCCATCCCTCTATGGCATTGTTTGTTTTTGCTCCTCCCTCTAAGCAGGTCGAGTAGCAGTTCCACCACTTCACATGGAAATGTGGTTTCCTCCTGCAACCCGACCTGCTTAGAAGCCCAATCCATGTGTATTCAAAGTAATTTAGAAGGGGTGCCAATTTCTCTTCGTTTGAGGTAAAGTATTCCGATTTTGTAATTGAAGTGTAGTATTCGTCTACACTGTCAGGAGAAAAAAGCAAAGGGCTGTTCGTTTTTTTTTTTTTTTTAAACATTTGTTTTTATTTTGTAACAAAGAACAATCGGTACTTGCTCTGAAAATCACATTTCTTCTGCATTACATAACACACTTGTATACAGTTACAACATTTCGTAGAGATATTCTGTGTCCTGTGCAGTACATCAAAATTAAGGTATAGCTGTAGGTGGAACTTATGCTTAGTACACATTCCTCCCATTGGATCACCCCTCAGTCACTAACATCTGATATGGTGTCTACCCGAGGGGGCTCGCATATATTGCCACGGTAGGCGTTCCAACTCCCCCAGATACGGGTCCATTTCTTGGGGCAACCCCTATGCACATATACTGCTTTTTCAGTTACCATTGCCATGTCCATATCTTGGCACCATTTTTTTAGGGTCGGAGTCTGCCTGGATCCCCAGTCAAGCGCTATATTTCTCTTTGCCAGGGCCAGACCAAGTGCTACCCAGTCCTGAGCCGAGTGATTGAGGTCAGTTGGCTCCCAAATATGAAGTAAACAGCATTTTGGTCCCAGGATGACTTCTATCCCTGTGACCCGTGACATGGTGTTCATGATTGACGCCCAATAGGACTGGACGACTGGGCATTCCCAGATCGTGTGTAGGAACGTTCCAGGGAGGCCACATTGCCGCAGACAAAGTGGTGTGTCCCCGTGTGTTTGTTTTTTTAGTTCAAATTGTAGTTTGCTATCTGATATATAATCCTCAACTAAGGATGTTTTTGAATTTTTCACCAATAAGCCTGAGAAAAGTGAAAAAACATCCTTGAATTTGGGCATCCATGTACAATTTGGTAATAGTATTAATCATAGGTAATTCAAAGTCATTTAATACTTTTCTAGGACTTTTGTATGCTGCTTTAGCTTTTATCACTGACAATAATTCAGTGTATGTTGAGGATTGTTTATCAGGGAGTAAACTGTAATCTAAGGTAACAACTGTATTATTAATGTATGCATGAATAGTGTATATTTGGGTGAATGGATGGGGTGTGGATTTAAATGTCCCATCCATCATCCAAATATCACTGTTTTCCAACCTTAACAAGATTATGGGGTGTGCTAAAGATTAGTATTCTTTTTTAGGGTTTTTGTTGTCATGCAAAAGAAATGGTTCATTAGTAACTGCTACAGATAATTCAGGAGGAATGTTAATGTCAGAAAAGGTTTGGGGTGTTACTCTTTGTGGGTTACTTGCTTGTTTTTACGTTGAACAATTCTTCTCAAATTGGAAATTGTGGGCATTCTACTTGCAACATGTGGTGGAATGTGTTGGGCTGCCTCCCTCAAAACTGCACCACATGGTTCATTGGAGGTGGATGCAATAGTTTTTATTTCATTAATTGTTTCTCTTACTTCAATCTCCATTGCCGAGGCAGAGTGGTTATGTTCTGTGGTTTTTAAAACAGAGTCACCAAGAGTAACCGCTCTGCCTGTGCAATGGGATGAGTAGTACTGCACACACCTCCAATGACACCTGGGCTCAGTTAGTCTCTCCTTACAATAAACATACCCACTATGCTTTAGTAGACGGTTGTCCCGGATGGAGGTCACATATTTTGCATCTTGATTAGATGACATTTTCTGTTATGGATTGAAACAGAAAAAAAAGGGTTAGTTTATTTTAAATTTATTGTGTTTACCTGTTCTGAAGAAAAAATGTACACTACAATTTTTGCACTTTTTTATACTGTTTAAAGTCAATGCTGTTTGAAGTTAGATTAAATGGTTTAACCATGTTGCATTTCTACTTTTGGTGTTATTTATTTTCAAAAAAAGCTTTATTTTGAGAGAAAAATTGTTAACTTTTTATTGTTAGATATTTCTTGACTCTTACCTTTTTAAAGATGTTTCTTGATGCTTTTGGTTTGGAGGATGGTTTTGATTTTTAGTTGGGTCTGAAAGAGAAAAAAAATAATGTGTTTTATTGCTGTTATGTTATTTAAAGAAAAGATTTCTTGGGGGAGAAATATGGTTAAGTTGTTTTATTGTTTATTCATTTAAGAATCTTACCTTTTTTGAAGCAGTTTCTTGATGCTTTGGGCTTTGTAGATGATTTTTATTTTTATTTGGGTCTGAAAGAGCAAAAAAGCATTTGTTTAGAGAGTTTATGATGTTTGGAATTATTTCACCTGCAATAGAATAGAATAGTTTTTTGTTATGGATGAACAGTTGTAAGTTTGTTTGTTTTACAATGGAAATTTTCTTTTTTGAAATAAATTCTGATTGTGAAGATTCTTCTACATTATTTATGAGAAGATTGAGATATCTATTTACCTTCACAATTTAGGTTTTCAGTTGAAAATTGGCCTGATCCAATTGAATAGATATTTGATTGAGAAGAGCTTTCTGTTTGAATGAAATAGGACATATTTTTCTACTGTTTATTAACTTTATTGACATTTTTATTTCGTGTAAAAATTACCTTGGTATGTTGCTTGGTTTCTTGCTTGTGTTTTCAATGAGTAAAGATGTTTATGGATGTAAATTCTGGAAATTTAAAAAAATCAAAATTGTTTAAAAACTGAAAATGCATTTAAATTCTATTTTGCAAACTGTATTCTACTTTGAATTTCATTGCTTGAGTCGTTTTGTTAGTATACTATTTAGCTTAATTTACCTTTTTAATTTTTAGTTGGTGTTCAGTTGCTTGTTTTTCAAGAAACTTTCTGTTGTTTGTTTTCAGCTGTTGTGTGCTGCTGTTGTTGTTATCTGTTGACACAAAAAAATGTTTAGTAATTGATTAACTAAATTTACAAATTGTTTTATACCACAAACACCATTCAACAATTTTGCTGAGCCAAGCACAGGTCGGATTAGGCATAGTACGTTTGCCAATACCACTATCCTACTTTTTTCCTGAGGTAAGCACATGTTGGTGTAGGAATACTAATTTTTACACCAACACCATCCAGCACTTTCCCTGAGGCAAACACACCTCTGTGTGTGAATAGTTATTTTGCCCCCAGCACTATCCTGAACCTTCCCTGAAGCAAGCACGTATTGGAGTAGGATTAGTAAGTTTGCCCCCAGCACTATCCTACACTTTCCCTGTGGCAAGCACCTGTCGGAATAGGAATAGTAATTTTGCCCCCCCACCATCCAGCACTTTCCCTGAGGCAAGCACCTGTCGGAGTAGGAATAGTAATTTAGCCCCAAACACTATCCAGCACTTTTTCTGAGGCAAGCATAACTCGGAGTAGGAATAGTAATTTTGCCCCAAACAATATCCAGCATTTTCCCTGTGGCAAATACCTGTCGAAGTAGGAATAGTAATTTTGCCCCCAACACTAACCAGCACTTTCCCTGAGGCATGCACCTGTTGGAGTAGGGAATAGTAAATTGGCCCCCACCACTATCCAGCATTTTTATTTTTTCATGCACATTTTCGTATAAGACTAGTATTTGGCCCCCACTACTATATTGTATTTTTATATAGACAAACACATGTAGAAGTTGTATTAATAATCTTGCCAACACATTATCCAGCATTTTCCCTGATGATAGCACATAATGGAGTAGAAGTAGTACATTTACAAACAGCACTATCCTGAATTTTACTCGAGGCAAGCATTTGTTTGAGTAGTAATATTATTTTTAACCTCGCAAATATTCTACTCTTTTTTATGTTAACAAATGTTTGTTTATGAGTAGTAATTAGGCACACTATCATTCTGCATTTATTTTCATTTAAGTAGTTTGTTAAAAAATTGTTTGCAGTATGGCTTTTACATTTGTACATTTTTTTAAATTAGAATATTTGGACGGTTTAATTTAAAAAATATGAAAAAAAAAAACGTTTGGTTTACTCACATTGATTAAATTTTCAATGACTGTGTCGTGAGGTGTGTTGTAAGCATGTTTTCTTTTTTTAAAACAATGCTGTAAAATATTTTAAATGGTATATGCTGTTTAATATCATGTTAAGATTTAGGGGCCGATTCCGATTCGGGCCGGAAAACGTACCGACCGACTCGGTACGGGAA
>CAWUFW010023869.1:0-68559 GCA_963921515.1 Calotriton arnoldi | reverse complement strand
ACAGGGAGTGCACTGGTATGTACTATACTGGGAGTACCCAAGGTATGTAGCAAAGTGATTATACATAATATCACAAAGACTGAACTGGTGTAGGAGTGTCCTGGGAGTGTAGCATTGTACTAATATATAATAAAGGGAGTGCACTGGTATGTACTATACTGGGAGTACCCAAGGAATATAGCAAAGTGATTATACATAATATCACAAAGACTGAACTGGTGTATTCGTGCAAGGAGTATCCTGAGAGTGTAGCATTGTACTAATATATAATAAAGGGAGTGCACTGGTATGTACTATACTGGGAGTATTCAAGGAATGTAGCAAAGGGATTATACATAATATCACAAAGACTGAACTGGCGTATACGTGCAAGCAGTATCCTGGGAGTGTAGCATTGTACTAATACACAATACAGGAGTCCACTGGTATGTACTATCCTGGGAGCACCCAAAGAATGTAGCAAAGTGAATATATATAATATTACAAAGACTGAACTGGTGTAGAAGTGCCAGGAGGGTCCTGGGAGTGTAGCATTGTACTCCTATATAACACAGGGAGTGCACTGGTATGTACTATAGTGGAAGTACACAAGGAATGTAGGAAAGCGATTATATATAATAATACAAAGATTGAACTGGTGAATGAGTGCAAGGCGAACCCTGGGAGTGTAGCATTGTACTAATATATTATTCTGGAAGTGTGCTGGCACATACCATACTGGGAGTGTCCTGGGACTGTAGCATTGCACTAATATATAATACAGGGAGTGCACTGGTATGTACTATAGTGGGAATACTCAAGGAATTTAGCAAAGTGATTATGCATAATATCACAAAGACTGAACTGGTGTATACGTGCAAGGAGCATCCTGGGAGTGTAGCATTGTACTAATATGTACTAAAGGGAGTGCACTTGTATGTACTATACTGGGAGTACCCAAGCAATGTAGCAATGTGATTATATATAATACCATAAAGACTTAACTGGTGTATATGTGCAAGGAGTATCGTCGAGTGCTGCATTGTACTAATATATAATACAGGGAGTGCACTGGTATGGACTATACTGGGAGTACTCAAGGAATGTAGCAAAGTGATTATATATAATAATCACAAAGACTGAACTGGTGTATTCTGAGTGCAAGGAGTATTCCTGGGAGTGTAGCATTGTACTACTATATAATACAGGAGTGCACTGGTATGTACTATACTGGGAGTACCCAGGAATGTAGCAAAGCGATTATATATAATAATACAAAGATTGAACTGGTGTATGAGTGCAAGGCATATCCTGGGAGTGTAGCATTGTTCTAATATATAATTCTGGGAATGCGCTGGCACATACCATACTGGGAGTATCCTGGCACTGTAGCATTGTACTAATATATAACATAGGGAGTGCACTGGTATGTACTATACTGGGAGTACCCAAGGAATTTAGCAAAGTGATTATACATAATATCACAAGACTGAACTGGTGTATACGTGCAAGGAGTATCCTGGGAGTGTAGCATTGTACTAATATATAACAAAGGGAGTGCACTGGTATGTACTATACTGGGAGTACCCAAGGAATTTAGCAAAGCGATTATATATAATAATACAAAGATTGAACTGGTGAATGAGTGCAAGGCGTATCCTGGGAGTGTAGCATTGAACTAATATATAATACAGCGAGTGCACTGGTATGTACTATACTGAGAGCACCCAAGGAATGTAGCAAAGTGATTATATATAATATCACAAAGACTGAACTGGTGTAGAAGTACCAGGAGTGTCCTGGGAGTGTAGCATTGTACTACTAGATAATACAGGGAGTGCACTGGTATGTACTATACTGGGAGTACCTAAGGAATGAGACAAAGCGATTATATATAATAATACTAAGATTGAACTGGTGTATGAGTGCAAGGCGTATTCTGGGAGTGTAGCATTGTACTAATATATAATTCTGGGAGTGCGCTGGCACATACCATACTGGGAGTATCCTGGGACTGTAGCATAGCACTAATATATAATACAGGGAGTGCACTGGTATGTACTATACATGGAGTACCCAGGGAATGTAGCAAAGTGATTACACATAATATCACAAAGACTGAACTGGCGTATACGTGCAAGGAGTGTCCCGGGAGTGTAGCATTGTACTAATATATAATAAAGGGAGTGCACTTGTATGTACTATACTGGGAGTACCCAAGAAATTTAACAAAGTCATTATGCATAATATCACAAAGACTGAACTGGTGTATACGTGCAAGGAGCATCCTGGGAGTGTAGCATTGTACTAATATATAATTCTGGGAGTGCGCTGGCACATACCATACTGGGAGTATCCTGGGACTGTAGCATAGCACTAATATATAATAAAGGGAGTGCACTGGTATGTACTATACTGGGAGTACCCAGGGAATGTAGCAAAGTGATTACACATAATATCACAAAGACTGAACTGGCGTACACGTGCAAGCAGTATCCTGGAAGTGTAGCATTGTACTAATACACAATACAGGGAGTCCACTGTATGTACTATACTGGGAGCACCCAAGGAATTTAGCAAAGTGATTATACATAATATCACAAAGACTGAACTGGTGTATACGTGCCAGGAGTATCCTGGGAGTGTAGCATTGAACTAATATATAATACAGGGAGTGCACTGGTATGTACTATACTGGGAGTACCCAAGGATTTTAGCAAAAGTGATTATGCATAATATCACAAAGACTGAACTGGTGTAGTACGTGCAAGGAGCATCCTGGGAGTGTAGCATTGTACTACTATATTATACAGGGAGTGCACTGGTATGTACTATACTGGGAGTACCCAAGGAATGTAGACAAAGCGATTATATATAATAATACAAAGATTGAACTGGTGTATGAGTGCAAGGCGTATCCTAGCGAGTGTAGCATTGTACTAATATATAATTCTGGGAGTGCGCTGGCACATACCATACTGGGAGTATCCTGGGAGTGTAGCATTGTACTAATATATAATACAAGGAGTGCACTGGTATATACTACACTGGGAGTACCCAAGGAATGTAGAAAAGTGAATATACATAATATCACAAAGACTGAACTGGTGTATACGTGCAAGGAGTATCCTGGGAGTGTAGCATTGCACTAATATATAATACAGGGAGTGCACTGGTATATACTACACTGGGAGTACCCAAGGAATGTAGAAAAGTGATTATACATAATATCACAAAGACTGAACTGGTGTATACGTGCAAGGAGTATCCTGAGAGTGTAGCATTGTACTAATATATAATACAGGGAGTGCACTGGTATGTACTATACTGGGAGTACCCAAGGAATGTAGCAAAGTGATTATATATAATATCACAAAAACTGAACTGGTTTATGAGTGCAAGGCGTATACTGGGAGTGTAGCATTGTACTAATATATAATTCTGGGAGTGCGCTGGAACATACCATACTGGGAGTATCCTGGCACTGTAGCATTGTACTAATATTCAATACAGGTTGTGCACTGGTATGTACCATCTCGAGAGTACCCAAGTAATGTAGCAAAGTGAGTATCCTTGGAGTGTAGCATTGTACTATCATATAATACAGGGAGTGAATTGGTAGGTACCATACCAGGAGTACCCTGAAAATGTAGCATAGTGGTAATTTATAATACCCGGAGTGAACTGGTATTTTCATTACCAGGAATGTACCATACTGGGAATGAATTGGCGGTAGACCCTCGGAGTGTATTATTCTGTTGATGTAATATACTGCAAATACGCTGCTACGTACCATACCAGAGGTTTGCGGGGAATGTGGCATAGTGATAATGCATAATACAGGGAGTGAGCTGGATAAGTACCAAACCAGCAGTATCTTGTATATGTCTGCTACCGGCTGTGTACGGAGAATGTACCACACGCTGCGCATAGTGCGCATGTACCTAGGTTGCAACGTTTTAGAAATTTATCATAGTATGAGTTTGATTAAAATGTACCAAATGGAGCATATGGGAGCATGTTAGAAATGCGTCACACCCAACATTATAGGATTTACTTAGGAATTTACCATGTCTGGAGTATTGGCATTCTACATTATTAGGCGCACACTTGGAACGTACCACTGTACAATACCAAGAGCAAATGGGTCTCTGCAGAGGATTTACTGGCATTGCTCTGTTGAATTATTTACAATGTTTTTGAAGGCGAAAAGCAGCTTGTCTGTTAGATGTTGGCATTGTAAAATAGTTTTCTTGGCTTGGACTTCTTTAGTGATTTATATTCTATGAATAGTTGAGCAGTTTTGTGCATGGTTACTACCCTTCGGGGTTGTAGTAGAATGTCTGTTGACTTTCCTTCATTACTGGAGCTTTTCTCGTGTGGAATTTCCAGAGTGGTTTGTGGTGGTCTATTCCTGCTTTCCGCTGCCCTTTGGGGGATCATTTGTCCAACATTTTTGCTTTCCTATGTGTAAGGCAACTGAGTCCGAGCTTCTCTCTCTGTCTGGCGTTGGCCTGTCTGCAAGACTCCAACACCTACTAGTGACACATGTGAGGTGGTTGCCCTCCACAGTACCTATGGCTGCATACTTTGAAATGGCGTGCTCTGAGAGTAGTTTGGAGGTGCCTGATTTGAGGCTCTGTTTAATCTGTGGTTCGAAGCCATGTTTCAACAAATTACTAAAAAATCAGCATTTTGGAGTAACCTGTAAATCCCCACCACTGGACAGTTCACATCAAGGTCTAAGGTTTGATCTGGTGTGCAGGGAGATGTGCACATGTTGTTCTGTTCATGTGGGTGATTTAGGGCTTCTGCGTGTTTATTTGAGTGCCCTTTGACCCACAGTCTTAGATCTCCTAATATGCGGATTTTGAAGGATAGCACTGGAGGGGTAAGGTGATATTTACAGGTATGTATGTCTATGAGCGAAACATCTAGCCTGGAGAGTGGTATATAGAGCCATAACAAAGGTATTGGTAAAAACAATGCATTTTGTGATGACCTGGTGTTAAGAGGTCAACTAGAGTTCCCACGTAATCCCTGAATATTCCACCAGCGCTGCTCCACCCAGCTTTTACACATCTACTTTTACCAATAATCTTCAATCCTCTGGTAGGAGTTCATCCAGGGTGTAGGCGTAGTTGTTGGAAAACCATATTTCCGTTAGTATTTGTTATTTGTTGTCTTTGTTTCTGAGATAATTACGGACATTGGCAGCGCCTTTATAAATTCTTGGCATCAGTAGCTTCAGTTGACTGAACTAGAACTTTCCTCTTGTGAGGGCTTTTGGCCGCAAGGCTCGGATGGTGAAATAGAGTTCCTGGGAATGAACTTTATGACAATAGTAGAGCCTCCTCGCCACCTCTGGTCTGCTACCACTGAAAAGGGGAGAATGTAGGGGAGGACATGCCATGGAATGTGCCGCTGTGATGTCATGTTGGGAATGGAACACACTGAGAGAATATGGGGATAAAACATCACTGATAACTTACTTAAATGCACATTCTGGGAATGTTTTTTTATGGGGACCATACTGGGATCGTACCATGCCTTTAACATAATAGCGGGGTGGGGGCGTGGGACGGGGGGTGACGGACGACATGGCGGCAAAGGACCACATTGGAGGATTCTAGGAATGTAGTTACAGGCAGGTGCGGCCCATGCAGGTAAGAGCGGTGGGGGAGTGGGGCCGGGTTGGGGGGATTCGACAGACGACCACGAGGGAAAATTAAATAAATAATTTTCCCTCGTCGTCGTCTGACGACCCCCCCTTCCCCCCCACCTGGCCCCACTGCTCTTAACTGCACGGGCCTCTGGTTACAGGTAATGTACTTGTATGCTGTGTACTGGGAATGCACCATAGTAGGAGCATACCATATTGACCACATGTGGAGAGTAGGTTGGGAGTGTACCACCAGGGAAGTGTACTTGGACTGCGCTACAGTGGCAGATTACTGGGAGTGTTCCATGCTGCACTTAAAACTGGAACCGTACTGGAAATGCACCACAATGGTAGCATATTTGGAGACCTATACAGTGAATGACCTATACTTGGAACATTATGGGAGTGTAACCATCGTGGTGTGTAAATGAATAGAAAAACTAAATAATGGAGACCCATTTCTCAGAATTCAAATAATGAAAATTCCGTTTATTGGACAAACACATTTGTAGAAATACTGTTTGATTGAAAATAATAAAAAAAAGCCAAAAGAACAGTAAAAATAGTATTCAATTCCAAAAAAACTGTGGGTTTTTTTTAAAGAAGAAAAATGGATATCACTGTGAACCCCCTTAACACTGCTGTGATTTTAAAGCAGAATAAAGAAGGAGGAGACAAAGGTAGCAGAGGCATGGGAAAGAAAGAGTTCAGAGGGGTGCTGAGGAGACAGAAGAAGTCCCCACAAAAAAGTGGGGAAAACGTGCAGCAAGGGGGAGGAGAAATACATTTATTTAAACATTGGGTGAAAGAGTGAGGCTGGAGGGTGTCTCTTTACCCCAGGAAAGGAACAAGTGGAGAGTGAAAGGACGAGGCAGAGGAAGGACGGAAAAAGTACGTGAGAGGGGAAAAAAAGCACTTGGATGAGTGGAAGGGATTTGGGAAAAAGGCCCCCTCTTGCCTCCGAAACAACAATTTGAAAAAAGTGAAATGTCACTCAGAAACTGCACTTGGGAGAAGACAAAACGGATCTATGTCAACCATTAGGTTAAAGCATCAAAAAGGCAAATTCGAAAAGAATAGGTTCAATGCCATTTATCTTGGAAATATCAATTAATCAGTTTAGGTGAGAGTTTTCTAAAAAAAAGGTATTCTTCGAATGAATTTTTCTATGAAATCACGTTTAACTGCCTTCTATACTGACTGTATGCTCTGGGAGGACAGTGGAAATATACAATATTAGAAGTGCACTGGAAATGGACAACACTGACCGCATATGGGGAATGTACCATAATGAGTCAAACCTAGAATTTATCATACTGGGAACTTACTGGGAAGTTCCAGTACTGTCTGCAAAACGGTGGAGCACACAGAAAGTAAAACATGGAAGGTGTATTTGGAAATGGACTACACTGGGATCACACTTGGAATGTACCATTCTGAGTTCAAACTCATAGAGGCAACATAGTGGGAAGGTACCACGCTGGTAGCGTATTACACGTTGTGATTAATAGATAGGTTTATAGACAGTAGTAGTGAACCTGAGAACAGGAGACCAAAAGGAGGTAATTTCCTTTTTGGGGAAAGAGTCATGCAGATTACCCACATTCAGGCCTGCGTCGATTTAAAGCACTTTCCCGTCTTAAGTGGGAAGAAAGCGAGGGGGGGGGGGACCTCGCAACATAATTCCTGCCACAACATGATAACTGAGGTAAAAATAAAACTTTTTGAGTTCCCTATAGGGTGGAAACAACAATGATTAAGGTACAGCTCTCGTTTGAAGGCCAAGGGTTTGAGGACTGGAGTCCTCATGTTCATCTTTCTGATTTAAGCGGTGACCCCATTTGGGCTGGAGTTGTAGCCCATGGACAGGGGCTATGTTTCCCAATTAATCTGGACGCCTTTAGTTTAGTCTAAAAACTACCAAGTTAGGGTGAATTAAATAAATAATACACCAACTGACTTCCTAAAAAGGCATAGATATATGAGATCAGGGCCCGTATTACAGATAGGGGCGCACTTTCTATGTTTGTACCATGGCGCACCTTAAAGCATGTGCGCTGGGTACAAACATGGAAAGTGCGCCCAATCAGGAAGAATGTGCTGCCCCCGGGGCAGCGTCGAATTCGAGTTGCCCCTAGGGCAGCACATTCAAGAGAAATACAGAGGAGGGGCCGTATTATGCAAAGTGTGGGCGCAACGGGCATTTGCGCCCACTTTGTGCACCCCGGAGCACTTTGGTATTACAGAAGGGGCCGCAGATGCTTGTGTGGGCCCTTCGGTAACACAGATAGCGCTGGTGCACATATAGTGCCAGCGCTATTATCAGAGGGTGTTCCCTCATTTGCATGGGGCGTGGCCAGAGGCAAATGAGGGAATCTCTGCTCCCCGCCGTATTATAGACGTGGGGGCAAAGGTAAAGACAGTGCGCCAGCTAAAAGGTGGCGCACTGTCAGTGTGCCCCCTGATGGCAGCCCTCTGGTGGGGTCGCTCACTGCACCTACCTGCAAGGGGATCTCTCACCTCTCTTACAAGTGCAGGCAGGTTGCCACCTGCACAGTGAAACACAGAGCAGCTGCTTAAAAGCAGCCCTGAATTTCACTTGAATACGCTACCCCCAGGGCCTCACGACTTTGCTGCTGCCCTGGGGGCAGTGCATTCAATCTAATATGGCCCACTGTCCTTGTTAGCGCCGAGCGCACTTTTTGAAAGGTGCGCCCGGCGCTAACAAGGAAAATGCGCTACATTGTATAATACGGCCCCAGCGGTGTAAAAACTGCTCTTTGTTTCTCTGTGAAAGCGGCAACCCGCCTGAACTTTTCAAAGGGATTAGAGATCCCCTTGCAGGCGGGTGCAGTGAGTGACTGCACCTGCCTGCAAGGGGATGTCTGGGGGGTCCATGGGACCCCTTTTCATCCCTTTTAGAGGGCTTCATTTAGAAGGCACACTGAAAGTGCGCCACCTTTTTGTGGTTCACTTTCAGTGTGCCTTATAAGGGCATGTTTGTCTCTTCCCCCACGTCAGTAATAGGGCTCAGGCACTGAGGCAAAGTGATTCCCTCATTTACATGAGGTCGCGCCCCCATGCAAATGAGGGAACACACTCTAATTATAGCGCTGGCGCTGTATGTGCCCCAGTGTTATCTGTATTATAAAAGGGGCTGCACAAGCATCTGCAGCCCATTCTGTAATGCCAAAGTGCCTCGAAGCGCAAACACCCGTTGCAGCCCCCGGGGCGCTTGCGTAATACGGCCCCAGGTATCCTAATACAAGTCCGAGCTCAGTCTCACTAGAGAGATATGGTAAAGATAGTCATGAGACTAAAGTCAAAAGTTTAGAACGAGTGAATAGCTCAGATTTATAATTTCTGGGGGTGTGTTCTGTTTCCAATTCTCGTGGGATTTCCCCAGGGACCGAGTATAAAAAGGAAGCCATGCTATAACCCTACCATTCCACAGTTTTCAGTATTGAAAGGAGGAAGAGCCCAGAGAAGAGGCATCATATGGCGGTGGTGGAAGATGAGGAGCTTCTTTCCTTATCTCATAAAGACTCACGGTCCGTGGTAGCACAAGCAGTTTCTACAACTTTAAAATGTGCAGGACCTTAATCTAAGACGTGCCCACAAGATACTGATGTAGGTTACGATGATGATCACGATTCCTTACATGCAAGGAAATTTATACAAGGATCACAATTTCAGGAAGTGCTTTCCCACATGAGAGCTGTCAGGAATTCAAGAACTGGAATTGGAAGCTACTGTTGATTTCTATGCTCAATACGAATCCATTTCAACGGGCTTTCTGCCTCTTCTTAGAATAATCAAGGACAATCTATTGAAGGAATGGGTAGATATAGATAGGACAGGATTCCCAAGGTTTCTGTCAAACAGATATAAAATAAGAGAATTTGAGGAACAATTCCCAT
This sequence comes from Calotriton arnoldi, assembly GCA_963921515.1. Lineage (NCBI taxonomy): Eukaryota > Metazoa > Chordata > Amphibia > Caudata > Salamandridae > Calotriton > Calotriton arnoldi. Next base: position 58,998 of record CAWUFW010023869.1, on the reverse strand, counting down.
AAACACCCAAGGTTAATTCTCTTCACCAAGTATGTCCTCTTCTTCATCCCTGGCATCAGAAATGTTAGAGAAGAAGGTGGAATCGTCTACAACGAGGTCCTATGCAGCATCAAATCTTTCAATTAGAAATAGAATTTATGCTGCCTATGTGGCTCAATCACTACTAAAGGTATTTCAAACTTTGTTTAGGGGAAATATGTAAAGGAGAAGATCCAAACCAGTTTATGGGCAGCATGGAACTGTTAGGCCATTTTATTTCTGACATCACTTTTGATTTTCTATGGGCATCGGCAACAGCTTTAGGAGCTTCTATAACAGCTAGGAGTAATTGTGGTTGAAACTATGGAAGGTTGGTTGTAAACAGTTGTCTATTTTGAGTGTTTTGCCCTTTTCAAGGGCAAAAGCTGTTTAGGCCTGAGTTAAATGGCCTAGCACAGAAACCAGAAGATGAACAGAAGATTTTAAATGCTTTCAGATCCCATCAAAATAGGGCAAACAATTCCTAAATTGTAAATCCCCAAAAAGCGGACACGAGACAAAGCGTCCCTTACATGGAAAAGCCTGAGGTCCGGGGGGGGGGAGGATTTGGGGGGCTGCGCTGGGAGTTAAAACCCAGTCACAGAAACAGAAACATTAGTAACAAAAATCCTGACTATGCCAGTATAAGAAATGTAGGATGCAGATTTCTACTGTTTTTCAAGACTTGGCTTCAAATTATAAAGGACAAGTTGGGTCTTGAAAGAGTCACATATAGATATTCTATAGAATTAGGGATCCCCCAGAAGTACCCCAATTCAGGGACACTCCTGGTCCAAAAGATCAAGAGAGATCACTGGCCATGTTGCAAGGAATTCAAGCCCTCCTAAACAATCAGGCTTTTTTTCTTTAGACACATCAGGAATTGCGGGGGTCAGGGATTCAATTAATTCCCAGATGGATCCTTCCATCCCAAATACGATCTACAGTATGTGCCGTATGTTCCATTTATGCTTCTTTTCCTGCAGATTGTGGTTCAGTCTATATCTCCAGGAGACTTCCTGACAACAATAGATTTACTGGGTGCATACTTCCACATTCTGATTCACGCACCTTATTCAATGATATCTTAGATTTGAAGTGGGAAAGCATCATTAACAGTTCAATTCCTACCTTTCGGGCTGCCTTCTGCTCCATGGACAGTTAACTAGCAGGAGGTCAATGATGGGCATATGCCATGGCACAGTATTTAAGACTAGGGTTATTTCTTCTGGTGTAGGACATTTATTTGCTATTTTCTCAATGTCCATAGTGATTCAGCTAACCAGCTCTGCTTTTACTGTGGCACAGATCTATTTGGCTTCTGTGCACCCTGTGTTTTGAATTAGACGCACTATTTTCTGCCTTATATGATAAGCTTTCTTGGAGACATCAGTGCTCAGTGTGGAAGGCTGAGATATTTGAATGACTTAAGTGTATCCCCTTCAGAACTGCTGGTACCAGAATTTTATTTACTACTTGTGCTCGTGTGTTGTAAAATGCCCCACCTGACTGCCATGCATCTTTCCAAGTCTGGTTCCCTTGGGCTGAATGTCTCTCTAGAGTCTCTTTTCTCTTTCGCCCACGATGTCGTCAATTTCCCTTAAAGTTCTTTCCGGTTTCTTAGTCTCCTCTCATCATCCTCTTCTCATTTCTTTGCTGATTTCTTGGCTTCTTTCCACTATGGACACCTCGGTCAATGCCCCTCTCTTGCTTCCAGTTCCACGCTCAGCAGTACAGGGAACTTCAAATCAAAAGTGGGTCGGCGAAACATGGCTGTGAACATATCACATAAATTCAAGACATTCATAATAAAATGCAAATGAGAACACACAATACAGGGACGTCCACGTGGTTTATGTACTTTTTGTTTAAAACAGTGGCTCCGACTGAACTGCACAGTGTCATCAATTTCCGAGATATTGTTATGTTTTAGTTTATGCTATAATTAGGTCTAATCAGAGGAGCACAATATAACCAGCTTCTGCTCTGGACTTCCTGCCTCATGTGACAAACGGAGACTTACATTACAACAAATAAAAAGATGAAACTGTCAAAATAAGAAGGTAGCATATGGATACTTCGCACGGTCCCCATTGCCAAGCCCCCCCGTGCCTCCTCTTCCCATACATCTTTGCCTCTTCGAGCATGCCTCCCCTGTCTCTCTGTTCCATCAGTGGTACCTCCTTGCTTCTGTCGCTCCTGGGCTCCCCTGCTCATGCCACCGCGCCTCTACGGCCAGGCTTCCCCTGTCTTCCTGTCTCATCAGTACTTCCTTGCTTCTGACCGTTCTGTGCTTCCTTGCTCGTGCCCTTCCTGGGACTCCCCACTTATGCTTCTCCTGTTGCTCTTTGCCATTCTCTGCTTCCTTGCCCAAATTCTTCCGCCCACTGCCCTTGTGTCACCTTCACCATGTCTGTTGCTTGCATCTCCCTACCCTCTCATTACCCTGTGTTTTCATATAATCTTGTTTCTTTTCCCAAATTTCCATGCCCTCTTCTTCCTCGAACCGTGCATCTGTGCTCCACCTGTACTATTTCGCCTCTGTATGCCCTACATACATGCCCTTTACATCTTTTCCTCTGTATCCCCTGACCTTCTTTTCCCGTGTGCCCTCTGTACAAATCCACACGTCAGCCATGATGGAGCAAGAGCCGCCTCTTCCCTGCAGCACGAGCTGAAGTAAATGTCCAATTGGTCCTTTTTTTCTAAATATTTTATTCAATTTTCAGGAAGTACAGAAAACAATAAAAAGATGCATATCATACATATATCAAAAGCCCAATCTAAAGCAAGGATGCCACATACATTAAGTAATGTCAAAAATACTTGATCAAATGAATACATAGGGAATTGACCAAAGGGTGCCCTAGGGCCTATATCGAGAAACAAAGAGTGAGTAAAGCTGGCACAGGCACTGCTGCCATCTGTGTGTAAGAGAAGCTTGCACTGCTGCTGTATGTAGGTGAGAGAAGCCCACACTTGTGTCGAGTCTAGCTGTTCTACGTATAATGGAAGCCTACACTGCTGCGTCCTGGTTCCTAGCACCTGAAAGCTCTTCCCTGCCACTGTCAACCTCTAGCTGCCGTCGGTTAAGGGCACCTGCCAGACATTAGTGCATAGAGCCGTGGCACGGCCATTCGGGCTGAACCAACTCTCCCATTAAGGATGTGTGCCTTGTTGGCACTGCCAACGGTGACAGACCCTACAGAGGTCCTTTTACGAGGTACTCATTCCATCTTGCTGAGGGATTCACAGATGGCCTAGGTTGCTCAAAGCCTACAGGACCCAATGCCTCCTAATTCAATGAGGAGTTGGCCCCTCCTTGGCAGGATGGTTATCAGAAGGGTGCCTGTAGAGGGGGGGGAGGGTGGCTCAATTGTCAACCACAGCACCTCGGCTTACCAGAGTGGAAGCCACAATAACAGGGTCCGCGCCATGAATGTTGTAGGACAAATATCAATGAAAGAAGAGTCCAGTGGAAACCGGCCTCACAGTCCCACTAGCACCCCCACCCCCCCAACTGCAGCTTAACATTTATATTTTTATTTCGCCAACTTTAGAATCCATCAGCACCTTAGGGTTGTATTTGCTCTGCTCCACAGATGACGCCCAGACACCGTGCCACAGATACTTCCGGCAAACAACGCCAGCAGGCAAGAGGAAACCAAGACCTCCGTGGCAGGGTATTTGTATTGTATTGTATTGTAATTGCATTTGTATAGCGCTTACTACCCCTGACGAGGCCTCAAAGCGCTTTTTCTGCGAGTAGCACGCTACTCCGGGACCCATAGAGGATTAGTGTTGAATTAGTATAGTGAAACATGCAAGTAAATTTTAAGTGGTGGATAGGTTAGTCAGTTATTTGGATTCGGAAGGATAGCAGAAGGATAGAAGAGGAAAGAAGGTTTGTATTTATATATAGCGCTTCTAACCCCTGATGGGGTGTTGAATTGCTTTTTTTGGCGAGTAGCACGCTACTCTGGAACCCATAAAGGATTAGTGGTGAATTAGTATGGTGAAATATGAAAGTAATTTCAGTTATTTGGAGTGAGAAGGATAGTGGAGGGATAGAAGGGAAAGAAAGGTTTGCATTCATATAGCGCCTGTTACCCCTGATGGGTGTTGAAGCGCTTTGTTGGCGAGTAGCACGCTACTCTGGAACCCATAAAGGATTAGTGGTGAATTAGTATAGTGGAATATGGAATTAGAGAAGTGAACATGCTAGTCTGTTATTTTGATTGAAAAGGATAGTGGAGGGATAGAAGAGTGAAGGATTTCTTTTTTAGGTCATAGCAGTAGGAGGAGGCTTTTGGATGAGTAAAAGGGTTTTGGAGTGGAAGAGTCAGAGGGAAGAGTTTAGAAAGGTTTGTTTTGGGGATCGGTACAGTAAAGGAGGTGTCAGAAGATGCAAGGAGGGGTAGAGTAGGAGAGAGTCAAGAAAGGGTTATTTTTGGGAACATAGTAGTGGTATGGCGTTTGGGATAAATGAGAGAGTGGGTGTAGAGGATATAGTGATAGATGTATAGGGTGAGATAGGGTAGTGAATTGGAAAGAGGAGTAGAAAGAAGTTTGAGATGAGTCAAAAAGTTGGCCTAGGAGATATATTGAGGGAAGTATAGGCTGAGAAATAGGGTAGTGCATTGGAAATGCTAAATTAGAAGAAAGTGATAAATATATAGATCCATAAGTACATTGAAAGTATATAGATGCATAAAGGAGGTAAGTGTATATATAGATTAAAGATATTGATAGAGGTAGCGGATGAGAAATAGGGTAGTGAATTGGATATGCTTTTTCAGGAGAAAAGTAACAGGCACAATAATTAATGGGAAGATGTGCAGCATTTCTGGCCCTGGCCAGTCTCGAACAGGCTCAAACAGGCAACTGCCCTTGTCCTCTCCGCCCTTAACAGGCTCAAACAGGCAACTGCCCTTGTCCTCTCCGCCCTTAACAGGCTCAAACAGGCAACTGCCCTTGTCCTCTCCGCCCTTAGCCTCGACGCCCGGGCTGAGACGCCCTAACCCTGACCTTTTATAGCCCTATTAATCAGGTGACCCCGTCAGCCAATGGGAACCCTAACCCTAATACTATCCAATCACAACACTAGCCCTAAAAGCTAGAACCAATAGGAGATCAGGACCGTACAGCCAATCTTATCCCTATTCCAAGCACCCAATCAGTTAAAAAAACAAAACCCTGATCTCTACGTCCAATAGAGGCCCTAGCCCTACCAGTAGTCCCAACCCTAGTCCAAGCAACCAATGGGACAGGAAGCCCTAGTCCCTACTTCCAATAGAAAGCCTAACCCTACTCTTAGTCCCACACCTAGTCCAGCAACAAATCACACCAGAAGCCCTAATCGCTACTTCCAATTAAAGGCTAAACCCTAGCCCCTAGTTCCACCCTAGTCCCAACAACAAATAACACAGGACGCCCTAGTCCCTACTTCCAATAGACATCATAACCCTAGCCCTAGTCCCAACCCTACATTGATTGAATCACAGACCCAGAAACCAATCAAAACCCTCAAATACCCAACCAATGAGGACACTAACCCAATCCAGTAGAAACATCAGATACAACCACCAATCAGTGTATACATGTACCAACCACTAGCAGACTATATAAGGTCCCAGTAACCTCAGACAAGGTTTGCTGGCCAGGGAGTTGGAAGCTGCTTCTCCGGTTCAGAATCTCCTAGGAGACAGACAGGCTCAATCCACACTTTGGACTACTGCAGGTAAAGGCCTCACAAACTTGAAATCTAACATTACTGTTTGAATAAAACTTTACTCCCTCTCCTGGCCAAAAGCGAAGTGCACAGTCCCTATTAAACACAGTTTAAGCAGCTCACAGAAGCACCCTCTGATGTAGAATATCCCTGTTGCTGGGGGAGGCAGGGGGGCTGGTTTCACTGGCTTGTTAACACAAAATGGTGGCTGGGGGTGCACTGTTTAACATACAGGTCTTAGCACAGAGCAAAGGAGAAATTTGGAGGGAAAACTGAATAGTCACCAGGAATGGGAGGGAAAAACTACAGATTTTGGACTGCAAATCCCACAATTCAACACGTTAAATGGAAGCAATCATGGGCAGGAAAACCACAAGTTTAAAACACAAAACAGGTGATAAAATATGCAATCACAGGCAGGTTAAAACTACAATTTTAAACTGTAACAACCACAGGCAAAGACAGTAATCACAGAAAGGGAAAATCGTTTTTTTAAACACTTTGGGGGGGAGGGGAAGAGACAGCACTAGTCTGCCTCCTTACCACTTCCTGGACTCTGCTCACTGCAATCTGGGGCACAGGTAGGCTGCAACTCACAAGATGGAGGAGAATGATTTGGGGTGCACCCAGCAAAGCCTTAAGGGGCCTGGGCAGGTGTGAGGGAGGGCTCAGAGTTGCCTGGGAGCTGAATAGCCAATCCCCCGTCCCAGGTCTGCTGGCCTGGGGGTGGGGACTGGGACTGGGGAGCTGCTCTATTCACAGATCTCCTAGGAGACAGACAGGCTCAATCCACACTTTGGACTTCCTTCAGGTAAAGGCCGCACAAACTTGAAATCTAACAATACTGTTTGAATAAAACTTTACTTCCTCTCCTGGCCAAAACAACGAAGTGCACAGTCCCGATTAAACACAGTTTAAACAGCTCACAGAAGCACCCTCTGATGTAGAATATCCCTGTTGCTGGGGGGGGAGGCAGGGGGCTGGTTTCACTGGCTTGATAACACAAAATGGTGGCTGGGGGTGCACTGTTTAACATACAGGTCTCAACAGTTATCCTCTTGCAGCTTTAACACCGCAGACTGCTGTGAACGGTAAAGCCAGGGTCCAACCCTGCACTAGAGCTTTCCTATGAGGGGTAAAGTCGGGGTCCAACCCTGCTACTAGAGCTTTCCTCAGCTGATGGTGGTCTATGAGGGGTAAAGCCAGGGTCCAACCCTGCACTAGAGCTTTCCTCAGCTGATGGTGGTCTATGAGGGGTAAAGCCAGGGTCCAACCCTGCACTAGAGCTTTCCTCAGCTGATGGTGGTCTATGAGGGGTAAAGCCAGGGTCCAACCCAGCTACTAGAGCTTTCCTCAGCTGATGATGGTCTATGAGGGGTAAAGCCAGGGTCCAACCCAGCTACTAGAGCTTTCCTCAGCTGATGGTGGTCTATGAGGGGTAAAGCCAGGGTCCAACCCTGCACTAGAGCTTTCCTCAGCTGATGGTGGTCTATGAGGGGTAAAGACAGGGTCCAACCCTGCACTAGAGCTTTTCCCAGCTGATGGTTGTCTATGAGGGGTAAAGTCAGGGTCCAACCCTGCACTAGAGCTTTCCTATGAGGGGTAAAGCTGGGGTCCAACCTCTACTCCCCTGGTTGGCAAGTCGGCGGCCTCTCAGCTCAGGTCCCGGAGGCAGTGGCGGCATAATGTAATATGAAGGCCTCAAGACAAAGTATTGAACGGTGACCCTAAAACTCCTCCAAAGCTGGGCACCTCGCAGGTATACACATACCTTCAGCCATGAGGACCCTATATGACCGTAGGGTTTAAAGGAACCTACATTACACTATTCCCAGTGGCCCTTCTCTTTTCAAGGGAAACACTAAAACATTCCCAGAGTGCTTTGCGTCTCAGGACACTACACAAGGGTGACGTGTTCTCTGATATAAATGGAGACGGGGCCTCTCACTTCCTTCCAAGTGGGAGCATGTGTGTTCTGAGCTTGTTTTTTATTTATATGCAGATTTATATAGCGCGAACTCGACCCGAAGGTATTGGAGCGCTTTACACGAGCACCGGTTACGTTACACAAGGACACATTCAGGTACGGGGAGATGAAGTCATTTGCCCAGAATCACAGGATGTGGACGCGACCCCGAGGCTCGAACCTTGGTTTCCAGCACCAAAGTCGGCAATCCCCATCCTCTCCCCAAGATGGGGGTGTTAGGAGCGTGGCTGGGAATGTGACCAACTAGGGAAATATTACCACTGTGTGTTACCTGCCCCCCCCCCCCCCACACACACACACCTCCCCATGAAAGAATACACCGGCACACCAAACAGCGTGTAGCTTTACAAGTAGATCAAGGTTGTCTGTGGTTAAAACAGAGGGAATGTGTACACTTTCCTCCACACGCATAGCATGGATAAACACACAGGCTTATTTACAAGCCCCTTAAGCCGCCGGTGCGTCACTTTTAATATGGGAAAAAGTGACGCACCAGGCGGCGCAAGGGGCTTGTAAATAAGCACCATAGATACGTAGTGGTGTGGGTGGCCAAAATTCTATTTCCATGCATGCCCACGATCTATTATGTAAAAAATACTGATGACAACATCACGCCATGCGGTCCTATGACAATAGCATCTTTGACGTTCATCTGGATCGAGGTAAACAGATTCCATATCCGGTGCCCTTCACCTCTCAGGGCTCTGTGGAACTACGTGCGCAAATGATACCTATTCTCAGGTAAAACCTGTTTCTTGACAAGCAGATGTGAGCAAACACAGGAACTCATAAAACATTGTCTGATTTAAAGAACACACGAAAAGCTCGCAGTTTCCACATAGTCGGTACTCTGAAAACGTGGGCCTCGCTTTACTAAGGGTTGCGCGCACATTCACGCGGCGCTGCACATTTTTCCACATGATGAACAATCGGCGCAAAGCCATGCGGCGCTTTACGCCACTTTGCAGGCAAATCACTAGTAAATAGCACACTGTGTCATGCAAATAGAAACTGTTAATAACATAGTGTTCCCCCTGTAGGCTTGCACTAGCTCCCTAATAATTGAACACTACTACAGATATCTCTGAAACCAAATCACTTTGTTTCCAAAAGTGTCTAAAAGCGTTACTTCCTAGCGTGGTAAATCTTCCCGAGGGCCACATACATTAAAGATTGTAGCTCGTCTCATTTTATCACTGTCTGTCGAAAGAACACCTTCTTGTTTGCAGCTCTTGACAGCACAGTGACACTACTATGTGACACTAAAATGGATCCTGACAACTCATCTGCTATTATGTGATTGTAGAGTTGGCCTCTCAGCCCAGTCTCTCACTCACACAATTATAGGGCTCATCCACTTTGGGCCATTAAGTTGGGTCCTCGGGCCCCATGATGGACAGCATGGTGACGGCACTTACTAATACCTTAGGTAAGTAGTACCCTGGGATAGCGAAGGTCATAGGCCTATACAGGAAATGTGACAAGGCAGTCTAAAAGAGGAAACAGCCTTTACAATGCAGCCGTTACCACGCAATACCATTAACACGCATCCTTACCAATGCATATACCTTCATATTGCATGTCTTTACCACACAAAATTTTACCACGCATTTGCCTTTACCACGCATGCCTTTGCAACGAAAAATGTAAGTATTTTGCAGGTAAGTTTTGTACGAGTGAAATCTGAGCCTAATTATAATGTCCCTGTAACCTTTGTTTTTTTCCAGTGAATTTCTAAGGTTTTTCTAATCAGAAGTATGATATGGCACTGAAAACCAGTGGAAAATAGAACCCAAAAATACCTCTAGTCTAAAGGCGGCAGTACATTTTCAAAGGCATAGGGAATGAAAGATGTAGCTTAAAAATTTAAAAAATGCCTTATAGCAACACAACAATGCACAAGAATACAATATATACTCTGTGGGTGTCAAGAAATATCTGCTAGCAAATCACAATTATCTGTGCACAAGCCTACACCTACAAAAAGACCAGGCACGGGCCAACCAACAACACTACAGAGTAGTGTTTGTATCAACTCACACGACTCTAGTCACCCACCATCCTAGACTACATCATGCGAAATCAGCTCACTCTTCTGCTACAGCAAGCCATGCACGAAGAAGATGACACACAGGCCACACAACAAAATCAACAAAGGGTGAAGCAATGCTCTGTGAGAGCCAAATAGACTAAGGCTGGATTTCCCAAATCTCATTTCGCCACAGATCCTGAGTACCCACAGGCTTCATATGAACTCCATACAGAACAACTTAGCATCAACATGTGCACAATTGAGTCCAATATTGAGACTTGTACTGCTGCCCCACTCCTAAAAGTCCAGCAGCGCTAGAATTCTTTCCAAAAGGAGCCTCACAGTGAACAGTAGGATTAGTGCATGGTTTGTACCACCAACCTTCAGAAATATACTTTACCATGGGATAGGCGCTTTGCTGAGTGTGACTGGTCAGCATATAAGATCCAACATGGAATCCAAACAGCTAATGCCACCTGGAGAGAATTGTATGTCTGAGCAGGATTTCGTAATGTCATTGGGTCTTATGTTTGCACTTATTTACCCCTGGTTGTCTCACACACACAGGAACAAGCCTACCACAGCCGTAAAATGCTGCTCACTGCTCATGTGCAAATGGCGTGTGATGCAGACCTGTATATTCGGCAAAAAGAACAATTGATGGACAGAATGCAGAACAATGTCATACATTCACCCCAGTACAGAGATCTGGGCCTAAATCCATCGTATTTTTGCTCACCATGCCATTCCAGTTTGGACCCAGCCATATGCAAATCAGCCTTGACCCTGCGCCCAATGGGAACAGTCCAGCCCGAACTGCCAGGCCAGGTCCTCCCTGGACTGGAAACAAGCATCCTAGGAACAGTTTCGGGCTTTCAGCCCTCATCAGCCAGGATAGCTTGACTCCAGTGGCATGGAGAGCACGGGACCCACATCTGGGCATACCCGTCCCACTCGGGGTGACAAATGCAAAAAGAACAATTGATGGACAGAATGCAGAACAATGTCATATATTCACCCCAGTACAGAGATCTGGGCCTAAATCCATCGTTTTTTTGCTCACCATGCCATTCCAGTTTGGACCCAGCCATATGCAAATCAGTCTTGACCCTGCGCCCAATGGGAACAGTCCAGCCCGAACTGCCAGGCCAGGTCCTCCCTGGACTGGAAACAAGCATCCTAGGACCGGTTTCGGGCTTTCAGCTCTCATCAGCCAGGATAGCTTGACTCCAGTGGCATGGAGAGCCTGTATATTCAGACCTGCCTTACCAGGCTTCCTGGTTCGACCCATGATACCATGATCCCGCGGGAGAGCAACATTGGTTAAACTATAGTGACACGTCACCATGAATGTACCTGATTAATGGTAAGTACCTGACAAAAATACCCTCTGTGGCATAGCTTACACAATTGTAATGCTCACATTAGGTGTTTCTCCCCTGCAAGTGATGATGGACACGTCGCCATGCTTTATCCTACGACACAAGCATGACATCCTAGAAATTTGCATGAGGAAGCATGTTACCAAGCACACAAACATACCAGAAATACAATCGAGTCTGCATTGGCCTCCCAGAGAGGAGATTTAGATGCCTACATCATACAGGAGTGCACTACAATACACAGCTGATAAGGTTTGCCGTATCACTGTATGTGCCATGATCCATAACATTTCCATCAGGTGACGCACACCAATGCCTGAGGACATTGTAGAGGGGAGATAGCAGAGCTAAAGATGAGTCCCAGAAACAACAGCAGAGGCAACTGTGTATGGACGCCATTGTGATTCTGGATAATATAATCATGCATTATTTCTAAACTTTCATTCTCTAAAAGCACTTTACACTTCTATGAAACTAGGAGACCGCCTCAAGAGAATACATCTGATATTGTGTTCACTATGAATTCAGAACAACTGCCTCCAGGCCTTGAGAGAGTATTGCTGTGTTTGTGCTCTGCCTATCGCATTTCAAAACAGAAATTTACATAATCTGAAGTTAAATATGAGAAAAATCAAAGACATATGGCTGGAAGTGTCATGGCTGCTTTATCATACACTGTTTTTGGATGCAAGCTCGCTGGAAGGGCCTGCAAGTTGAGCCATAGGGGTCAACCTTCTCCTGGCCCTCTGTGTCTATGATGAGGGTGAGAATGACTTGGTGGTTGCTGCACAGGAATGGAATGAACTTTTCTATCCTGCAAATTGCCTTATATGCGAGAGTTACCGCCTGGCTCTCAAGTAGTTTGCCCAAAGTGCCCTGTGTCTTTGTGATGGCTGCACGTCCTTCACCATTTCCTGACTCAGGTGGGATGAGGGCCTTCACCTCTTGGGATATCTGAGGTACCACAAGATACAGTGGGGCACATTTACAAGGGCATTGCGCCACAGGAGCGTCACTTTTAATGATGTTCCTGTGGCGCGATGCCCTGCTCCATATTTACAAGGTAGCGTTAAGCCACTTAACGTGGCTTAACAGCACCTTGTAAATATGCCCCTTACTGCAGCAGTGGCGGGCAATGGGTGTTGCTGTGGACGTTTCACCGCAACAACCATTGCTTTTTGATGATGCCCCCTTATTTACAAAGGTGCCGTAAATATGGGACAGAGCCAAAAACAAGATCAGGGAAAACCTGGTCTTAAACAACGCTCCTCGTTTTTGCAAACCTCCATTAGTGATTGTTCAAGTTCCTTCCTGCACATAAACAACCATAAAAAAATGACATTTGCAACTTCTATATGTGCTGCATTCTGCAGCACACATAGAAGTTACAAATCGCCATTAGTGATTGTTTATGGGCAGGAAGGGACACCTTCCTGAACATGAACCATCATTCTCTGCAACCCAGGAAAGGGTGCATGCGTTGGAGCTAGGCAGCTTAATTTAGCTGTAGGGGAAACGCTGGAGTGCGCCGCATTTTTGTAAATACGGCCCATCCCTGCTTATTGAAAATGTTGGAGCTCGGCATTAGCAATTTTGGCTTAACGCCGCACTCCGACAGTTTCTTGTGAATATCCCCCAGTGTTTGCAACCTTATTTCCAATTCTGGTGCCTACAGCTGAAGTTTTCATGGCAGGCATTACAACTGATACCACGCAGCTATGGCTATTCTGGCTGCGACTATGCTGGTCGACAGGGTGGAGGTTGTGGTACTGTCCATGAACAATAGGGTGATGCGTTGGCTTCAGGAATTGTGTTACCTGGCATAGTGGTGGCAACAGTGGCTGGTTTGCAGATGGAAGGGGTAGTCATAGATGAGCCTCATCAGAGGTGCTGGCTGATGTCACGCTGCACCTAGTGCTGCTATTGTCTCCTGCTGATCTCCCTTTTGTGTTGACTCTTGGTTGGTGCTGGTGATTTATGGGGGGGTGCACATGTAGGTTCCTTGTTAGCTGGTGCTGCCGCCTTTTTGTTTGCATTTGTGGATGCCCTGATGTTTTTTTTTAAGTATGGCAGATGTACACGTCAATTGGGTTGTGACCTCCTCTCCGCAGTACTGCTCCTGTTTTGTGACTCACCTTCTTTTCAAGGATGTCATATTGAGTGTGAGTAGGCCACGCAGTCATACTTGCACAGTTGTGTATTTATTACCCTCAATTGGTGTATATGGACAGTCAAGATGTGCTTGGAAAAGGTGGTCTTTGAAATGTACTGCCATTCCAAGGCCTACAAGTCACTTCATTGAGAGATAATTGCTAATCGATAACACACAGCTACTGCCCCTGATAGGTGCCATGAAAGTTGTTTGTAGTTTGTGTATGACATGATACTTTGCAAGGGTACATGTGCTGACCACATGGGCAATTTGTCTTTGATTTGTATGTGCGAGTCAACACATGCATCACTGCAACATCTGTGTTGATTCGAATCATTTTACTATGACGTATGTGGCAGGTGTGGCCTAGCAGTTCGGGCTGGACTGTTCTAATTGCGCAGGGTCAAGACAGGTTCACATACGGCTGGGTAAGAACTTGCAGATGGCTGGATCTGAACTGAGGTGCCATGGTGCTCAAAAGAACAATGGGTTGGAATGCTATTCCGAGTGCTTGACAGTGGTTAGGCCACATGCATGCCTTCCTCCTGTCACCTTTGGGTGTGTCATATGACACCCTAAGTAGCCAAGAGTATGCCCAAATGTGGGTCCCATGCTCACTATGCCACTGGATCCAAGTTACACCCAACTGAAGAGCCCTAATCAGGGCGAAACTGGTCTTGGGTTGCTTGTGTCCTAGTTCGGGGAGGACCTGGCCTGGCAGTTATGGGTGGACTGTTCTTATGGGAGAAGGCAAAGATTGATTTGCACATTAATGGGTCTAAACTGAAGTGGCATGGTGGGCAAAAGAACAATAAATTCAAATGCTTCACCGAGTGATTGTCAGTGGTTAGACTTAATTGAAGTTTTTCTTCAGTCACCTTTTGTGTGTTTGATATGATGCCCTAAGTGGCCAAGGGTTTGCCCAGAAACATGTCCCATGTTCACTGTGCCACTGGAACCAAGCTACACCTGACTGACGAGCCCCAATCATGGAGAAACCAGTCTTGGGCTGCTTGTGTTCCGGTTAAGGGAAGATTTGGCCTGTTCTTATTGGACAGGGTCAAGACTGCCTGGCATATGGCTGGGTCCGAATTAAGGTGGCATGGTGGGTAGAAAAACAATGGGTTGGAATGCTATGTGAGCGATTGCCAGGCATTATACTGATGCAACCCTTCCTTCTGTCACTTTTTGTGTGTCTGATGTGAAGTCCTAAGTGGCCAAGGAGATGCAGAGACATGGGTCCCATGCACACTATGCCACTGGAACCAAGCTACATCTGACTGAAGAGCCCAGGCAGGGCAAAACTGATCTTGGTTTGCTTGTGTTCTGGCTCAGGGGGTACTTGGCCTGGCAACTCATGCTGGACTGTTCTTATTGAACATAAACTAGACTGATTTGCCTATGTCTAGGTCTGAATTGAATTGGCATGTTGGCAAAACACTGAAGGGTTGGAATGCTACCCTGAGCCATTGCCAGTGGTTTGATTTAATGCAAGATTTCCTTCCACCACCCTTTGTGTATTTGATGTGACACTCTAATTGGCCAACATTATGCTCAGATGTGGGCCCCATGCTCACTGTGCCACTGGAGCCGAACTACATCCAACAGATAAGCCCCAATCAGGGCAAAAAAAAGTCTTGGGTTGCTTGCGTTCCAGTTCAGGGAGGAAATGGCCTGGCAGTTCTGGTTGGCCTGCTCTTATAGGAAAGGTCAAGACTGACTTACAGAAGGCTGGATCTGAACTTAGGTGGCATGGTGGGCAAAAGAACAATGGTTTGGAATACTACCCGGAGTGACTGCAAGTGGTTAGACTTAATGCAAGCTTTCTTCCTGTCACCTTCTGTGTGTTATATGTCACAGGTGGGGCAGGTAAAATAGACAGGTTCTATGGCACACTGAAGCATGTTGTTTTCAATGGGAACCCAAGTACACCAGAACCCACTGTTCCTGATGTAAGCCCCCTCTGGATAGATATTGAATGTGATGGCAATGTTTGCTTCTTGCTATGTATTCATTGTGTATGTCATTTGTCCCAGCATTACTTTCATCCATTTTTATGGCGGCACTGCCATTGTGTTTACAAAGGGTATAGTGACAGCTGTACTGTCAAGCCAGACCAGACAGGCATTGACAAAGCCAATAGGTTTCGCATATGCGAGATCTATTGGCTCTTTCAATGTGTTTTAGACATGCTGCACAACAGCACAAGCCTCTGTGCAACATGTTTTAAAGAAAAAAAGCACTATGATGCAGTCAACGCTGGCTGTGTCATGCCACTTTATTTTACTTTAAGCCATGTTGCCCAGTAGCCCGCCGTGCTATGCCACATGTCTTAAAACATTGACAAAGCCAATAGCTCTCGTATAGGTTAAATCTCTTGGCTATGCCAATGCTTTTTTGTAGTGTCATCATAATTCCCTGCTAGGCCATATGTCCTTGACCACCAAGCCAGCAGAAGAGCTGACCTCTGGTCATAATCATGTCATAATCATACCACCCTGGTGTCCTATCATAGTCACTATCATGGAATGGGGCCGGAAGGGCATTTATGTTTGGAATATCAATGTGAAGCCATGTTGCCAAAAGTACATATAAAAGGTCTGCCACTGGGCTTGGGGTGGAGGAGCTTGTTTTGGGGGGGGGGAGCAGGACTATGAGTAGCAAAAGGTTGTATCCAAGAACTAATTTATGTAAGGTTGAATGCATAAACAGAGAGACACATGAAGGGTCTCGAATAGGGGCGGGTGCCAGAAGCAAGAAAAGTAACCACAAGAAAGGCAGTAGTCCTAAAAATGAGTCGATATACATAGACGTGTGGCCACAGATGGGATGAATTGGTAAAGTCAATAGGTTTTGCCTATACGAAATCTATTGGCTTTGTTAATGTGTTTTTAAATGTTGCACAGCAGCGCTAGCTGCTGTGCAACATGGCTTAAAGTTACATAAAAAAGCACTATGACTAGGCCAGCATTCGTCATGTCATTGTGCTTTTTTCTCCTTTAAGCCATGTTGCACAGCAGCCTGCGCTGGTGTGCACCATGTAAAAAATGGCGCAAGGCAGCTGGGGAGGGGGGGGGGGGCGGTCAAGCAACACGAGGGTGGAGGATGGGAAACACATTGGAGAACGGGAGGAGGGTGAGGTTGGAGTTTGGATGAAATAACGGAAAGCGGAGGAGGAGGGCGGCGGGAGGCTGACACCACAGAAAGCAGGAGGGCGGGGGGAAGTTTTGAAACCACAGAGAGCAGGAGGAGGAAGGGGGTAAAGGAGAGGTACTGCAGATGCATGCACTCTCTAAGAGTGCATGGCAGAAAGCAACAAAGGAGTACCTGCAGGAGCCTGCAGCCAGTGAAAGGACACTGGTCACAGGAAGCTGTACTTGCTCCATGCTCCAAGACAGCGACGAAGACTCGATACTCAGGAGGAAGCCAGCGGCAAAGAGGAGTCACTGACTAATATTAAGCAAGGAAACAAGAGTGATGAGGAGCCAACCAATGGTAAGTAGAGTGAAGTAATGGGCGGGCTGTAAGTCCCTTATATGATTTGTTTTTCTTACAAGAGATTTTGCAAGCACGGCCAAGCCATATGCTGACCTTTATACCGTTAATGGTCTTAGTAGAAGTTACAGAACCTTCCTTTGAGCCTCAAGGCTTCATCAACACAGCTCCATTGGAAGGCCTTCCATAGTGAACCAGGAGCAAACATAAACAGCTAAGCACAAGGAGATGAAACTGGTGCCAAAGCAGAGTAGAAAACACCTAGGTGGGTGCATATGGTAGTAGTATAATCGCTGCCTCCAAGCATGCTTATTCTGAGGCATGATTCAACATTATATCAACAAACTACAGTCATCTTAGCCTTATGATCATTTGCATCATTGTGCACATGCCACAGCAACCTCAAACACAACCAAATGGCTACAAAGTTTTTTTTAAAATTTCTTTTTGAGTGTAGCATACAAAACATTTAATAATGCTTCTTCCATAAATTCCACTAATTACTTATAAGAATCAAGATACATACTATAAATGATAGATACAATAGACAAAGATAACTCTTACAAATTGCACATTCAGCAGACTTGATTATTTCCATTTTTTCCCCATTCTTTCCATATTCTATTTAATTTAACTATAGACCCCACTCTCCTTGCATACATGGTTTCCCGATTAAAATTTTTATTCATTTTATTTATCCATTGGGAAAGAGTTGGAATTATTGCTGATTTCCAATTAGCCAAAATTAATGATCTTGCTACCAGAGCAGCGATAAAAATAAATTGGCGTTGCGATAGTGTTAAAAAACTCCGAGCTTCAGCTAAACCTAAAAGTGCTATGGAAGCCTTGAGGGGGAGATCGACTACCAATATTCTTCTTACTTCTGAAAAAACATTTTCCCAGAAGCTTGCAATCTTAGTACAAGTAAATCCCACGTGTAGCCAGTCTCCTAAGGCCTGATGGAAGCTAAAACAACGAGGATTGACTGCTGGGTAAATTTTATGAAGTTTGGCCGGAGTAAAATAAATCTGCCATTTGCTAAAAAAAGCCATCCTCCTTAAGTTTGCTGCTCTTACCGCCTTGCTGCTCATTGTATTGAAAATGCGCCATTGCTGGAGGTTGAGACGGCAGTCAATTGATTGAAAACGTTTTTCCAAATGGGTTAGGACTATTTGATCTTTCTGGGTAGATTTGAGCAGTTTATACCAATTCCCCTAGTTTTAAGTATAAAATGAGCTTTACTTAATACTAACCCTTTGGAATTGTCCAAGTTCCTTAATCCCAAGCAGAACTTATTTATCTGAAAGTGGCTAAAAAAAAGAGACGTCTTGATATTGCTATTCAGTGACCTAGTTTCCTGCCAGGTTCTAAATCTACCATTTAAAAAAAAATCCTGAAGTTTGGAGAATCCAAATTTAGCCCAGAGATCACAAGTCCGAGTGGACACGTGTAGACCCAAGGGGAGGCATTCCACTAATCTCAACTGCGGATGTAACAGAGGAATATCAAATGTCTCCCAAATCCTCTGGAATTGAGAAGCCACTATTTTGGGAAATTTGTATCGTGATCTCTTTGGAAGCTTAGGAATTCGTAAAAAAGGTGCTAAAGCAATCTCCATTTCCCCCAGCATTAACTCAAGAATTTTTTTTGCGGAAGACATTTTTTCCAAGCTGTTATAATTTAACCAGTTAATCAGTGAAGCTTGGTAATATAATCGTAAGTTGGGAAACGCGAGACCCCCATCTATAACTTCTAGTTGCAAGGTTTCTAACTTTAATCTAGGTTTTTACCCTGCCAAATAAAGGTTCTCAATTCTGAATTAATTTGCTCAGAAAAGGACTGAGGTTCTCTAACCATCAAATTGGAAAATAAGAATAAAAACAAGGGGAGTATATTCATTTTAATAAGAGCTACTCTGCCCATAATTGTCAGAGGGAGATCCTTCCATTGAGAAAGCAAGATTCGCATTTTATTAAATGTAGGGATATAGTTGAGCGAAAACAGATCTTCCTAGTACGATGAGACAAATATTCCCAGATACCTTAAAGAGTGGGACCTAAGATATTGTCCCTGCATCTTAGGAGGTAAGACAACTGGTGAACAGTTGAAAAGAAGTGCCTCTGATTTTGCTTGATTGATTTTATAGCCCCCAATAACTGTGAATTTGCTTATTTTAGCCAAAGCGAGTCTGATATTGTCTTCATCGGCTGCCAAATATAAAGCCATATCATCGGCGAAGAGCTTCACTTTAGCAGCACTTGGGATCGGGGGTAAAATAGAGCGATCTTGCCTTATTGCATAAGCTAGCGGCTCCAAAAAAAAGGAGAACAATATTGGAGAAAGGGGGCAGCCTTGCCGCGTCCCCCGGCTAATAGAGATTGTGCCCGCTCTATTACCATTTATCATTATGGACGCCTGGGCACCCAGATATAGGTTTTTAATCGCTCGACAGAGTTCAGATGGAAGCGCCAATCTACTTAAGATTGCAAAAAGAACGTTCCACTGAACTCTGTCGAACGCTTTCTCTGCGTCCAACATCATAATGACTGCCTTAGTCCTGTTGGTGTTAAAATGGTCAATCGATTGGCACAAATAGTGAGTGTTAGTAGCTAAAAGTCTACCTGGGATAAACCCATTCTGGTCGTGATGTACAAGCAAGGTAGATACTTGAGATGGCTACAAAGCTAGCAATAACATATTAATGTTGTGTCCTCCTTTCAAAGGACTGCCATTGCACTGAGTTTATGGCATAGGTAGCCTGGGAGGTTCTGCTAGTCTCTTTGAACATAATATTTCTATGGTAGGTTCCTGGCCCTCGAACTTCCACAACGACCTTGAGAAAGGGGCTTTAGTACTCTCAATGCTCCCTGTTGGCAGGTACGGAGACCTTGCTGTTGTCTCTACTATTCCATTACCTGCGTACATACGTAAGTAGATACAGTCGTTGTCGGTAATGTAATCGAGCCCGTTCCTCCACACCACACAAACACTTTTACTACAAATGAGATCTATGTTTTCATACAGACCACTGACTTCTTCCAGAAACTCTTCTCCGTGAACTAACTGTGCCTGAATTCTGGCCAATGCACTAGGTTTAAATTGGTTTTTGTATGCACCAGGTGCATGCGGTATTTGTCACATGTTGTAGTCATTTCATGAAAAGACAATGGATGCCCTTAGGGGCATAGTGATCAAAAAGTAACACAACGCAGCACAGCAAGTCACCTTGCTATGCTGCGCTGCATTACAGGGAAAGGGCAGGAATAAACCATATTTAACACAGGTCGATGGATTCAGCGTTTACCCCAGCGCTGGCTCACAATGGGCTGCCTTGCGCCAATGCAGGCACCCTTGAACCATAGTGCAAGGGTGCCTGCATTGCATGCAGGAATGTTTTTGTGCAGGAAAGGGCACCTTCCTGCACAAAACAATCCCCTGAGGCATATTCCATTATGTGTGCTGCAGAATGCAGCAAACCTAGAAAGAGGAAGTAACAAGGAGAAATTAAGATATTTCCCCTCGTTATGCCTCCCCTGGGAAGCCATATCATTTTGGAGCATTCCCAGATCTTCCAGTGATGGTAAATCTGGGAATGCATCAAAATTCATGGGAGTTGCGTGGGAACACCCATGCAATGCCCATGGAATTACTTCTTAGGGCAGAGTAACGCAGCGCAGCAATTTGTGCTGCATTGCGTTACTCATGACTTATCAAGCCACTCAGAGCCGCGCAAAGTGGCCTTGCGTGGCTTGATAAATTGCATTTGGGGGTTGCGTCGCGCATGCACCAGGCTGCATGGTGCAAAAGCGACTCAACTCCCTTCATAAATATGGCCCTTCGTTTTTTTGACACGTAAACAGCAAGTTCAGTCTTAGGCCCTCATGTATCTTGCCATTTTACGTTTGGTAAGGCTCCGATTCGTAAAATCAGAGGCTTTCCTACCGCAAAATGGCAATATTAAATTCACGAAACCCAATTAGCGATTCACTAATATGTTATTGAATATTACCAAATTGCTAATTGGTTTTGGGAGTAGATACCCAATTGGTATTTGGAAGGGCGTGTTAAGGGCATCCCTTCCAAATACTGAATCCTTTAGGTATGTATTAATGGGTAAACAACCTTCACCACGAAACCGTCAACCCGCATGTTGTTATAACGCGGTCGTTACCACGACCGCGTTGTAACAACGCATACCATTACCCCGCAAGTCGTAACAACGACTTGCGGAGGGGGGAGAAAGTGTTGGATTTAAAATCCAACACCTTCCCTACTGTCCGCACAGACTGGAGTTGGAATAGTAAATTATACTATTCCAACATGCAGCGCCCTCTCCGCAAGTCGTTGTTACGACTTGCGGGGTAATGGTATGCGTTGTTACAACGCGGTCGTGGTAACGACCGCGTTGTAACAACATGCGGAGTGACAGACTGCGGAAAAAAGAGGCATATTCATATTAATGTTGTGCTACCAAGATCCAGTTGCAAAACATTAATACTTTACCACCTCCTCAAAGGAGGTGGCAAGCCATTCTGAAATGGGAAGGGGTCCCTTGTGTGAGTGTTCACAAAACGTTTTCTATGAGCATGCAGTGGACCATGAGACCACTGCTGCTCATAAAAAAAGGTTTGTGTAATTTTTTTTAAACGCACCCCATTTTCCTCTAAGGAAAATGGGCTGCTTTTAAGATTGCTTCATTTAAAAGCAATCACAGACATGGTGGTTTGCTGAACCCAGCAGGCCACCATGCTTGCCATTGCGGCCAATCTAAGTGGGTCTTAATGTATGACTTACCTCAAGCATATTAATGACGTAGGTCAAATTGTGACCCACTACAAATCAGTAGTTTGGAATCAACCTATTAATTGATAGGTCAGTTGTTGGACATGGCCCTTCTTAGGGGCATTTACCCCAAACCTTTTTGCTTTTTCCTCCATGTCTTCGCCAACTCTATTAGCATGACCTTTGGAATCTGGGCACCTTCCCACTGTACTGCAGAGGGAAGGTGCACATGCTCACCTTGCCCACATTAGGCAGGGGGTGCGTACATGATGGGTTTAGGTACCGTACCTCCGTATGCCCCATAAACAGGTATACCACATACCCGGGGCAGGTACGGCCCTGGCTAGTAGTGGGACGTAGCACTGAGTGTGCCACCCACCGGTTAGCCTGTCAATCATGTATTGGGCCAGTCATTGCAGGCCTTTGGGCGCCATTGTGCTCCTGCCTAGGATGGCATCACTTATACCTCAGCCAACCCTGAGTAGGTCGTCCCATATCATGAGGGCTTATCTCCCAGAGAAGCCCTGACAGGTGCAGGGGGGTGGTAGGCTGAAGGCCAGGCGAGTACATATGGAAGTTGCCTGCCCTGGCAGTGAGGAGCTCCACATGTGGGGCATCCCTTACCTTGGAGTTCGGCTTTTCCCATGGGATACTCCTGGGGTGTTGTTGATTCTCTTGTGTGGCCTCAGGGCTTGAAGCATGTCCTCACAGTCCAGGCAGTCTGGAAGTGCGTGCGCCTTTGTACACAGGCTAGGAAGAGGTGTTGACACGGTGTTCTAAAAGATGGGCCGCTCTGTCAACATAGACCTGGGAGTGCGCCCTTGTACCTGTGGGGTGTTAACTATGCGCCCAGCCTGTCATTACAAGCCTGGGTGTGCGCATCGGTCTGTATGCTGTTTTGAATGCATGTCCAGCCTGTGTTGCAGGCTTGAAGATGCGCCCTGGCACCTATGGAATTTTGGATAGGTGCCCAGCCTGCTATCGCGGGCCAGTGAGTGCATACCTGCATCCCCAGTGTTTCAACACCAGGGATCCAGCCTGCAATGTCTGAGCGCTTGCACCTATGGTGCTAAGGACAAGGCGCCCGGTCCGCCGTTGCAGGCCGGGTATGCGCAATTGTACCCATAAAAGGGTCAACCCGTGTCCGGTGGGCCCGGACAGCGTGGTGTGCATGCACTAGCAACTAAGGTGCTAGGGCCTAGGTAAGCCCATGTGCCCGGCTTGTCATTGCAGACCGGTGTATGTACACTGGCAACTATCGGTATTAACCATTTTGTTGTTTCTTGTCCTCTCCCTCGGTCCGTCGGACTTCATCCTGCCGACCCTCAGACATTGCTCCTCAGCTGGACGGCCTTATCTCTTTTTCCCCCTAGGTCCCTGTCTCTCCTATAACCTATCTCATCTCCCTCCCCTCCCTCTCTCTACCCCCTTAGATGTCTTATTTCTCCGTTCACTCTGTGGATAAGTAACATACAATCGTTTTTAACCTAATCGTTGTGATAATAGAACCCTGAGTGAATTTACTATTTTGCATAGTTAAAACTCTAACCACAAGTATATGTAGTAGTTCTTTGTACTTGATATCACCATTCTGTGATTCTGAGCTTTTGCGTTTGCATTGATCTCCTGAGTGACTCTACAACGTATTCATTTCCTTTTCTGCTATCCGTATCTCTTCTTTGTGGGACTCTTCAACTCGCTGACTCCCTCCCTTTGTCCTCCCTCACCCTTGCCTTTCGTGGATCCTGTCTTTTTCTGGATCGCTAATTTATCCGGGTATTGTATGTGTTATCTTTCTGTAATAATGCGATTTTCTTTTTCCGTTTGTTCCCCCTCTGTTGACCTGCCAGTTCCGACCCTCCTCCTAGCCCCCTGTCCCTTGTTGCCCTTTGACTAAGCACTCCTTCTCCCCTTGTTGGGGAAAGATCTAATATTCTTACTCTGGAGTCTCAGTGAACCCTCTGAGAGAGTCCACAGCGTCAAGGGAACCACGCACAGCTGAGGCATGGTATGGCGCCCCTTACCAAAGCACTCCCTCTCCCCTTGTTGGGGAAGGATCCAGTAGGTAGACCTTGGAGTCTTAGAGACCCCTCTGAGAGAGACAACCGCGTAAAGCACCCTCCCCCCCCTCTTTTCATGCTCTCTCTCACCCTCCCCTACCGCTTTCCCTCTTTCATTCTTTGTCTACTTCCCCTGCTCCTTTCCCCTCCCCCCTTTATCTCTCTCCCCTTGCCTGCTACGCCCCCTAGCCCCCTGTCCCTTGTGCCCTTTAACTAAGCACTCCTTCTCCCCTTGTTGGGGAAAGATCCAACTACTTATACTCTGGAGCCTCAGTGTTCCCCCTGAGAAAGTCCACTGCGCTAAGGGAGCCACTCACAGTTGAGGTTTGGTATGGCGCCCCTTGCCAAAGCACTCCCTCTCCCCTTTTTGGGGAAGGATCCAGTAGGTAGGCCTTGGAGTCTCAGAGACCCCTCTGAGAGAGTCCACTGTGTAAAGGGAGCCTCTCGCATCTGAGTTGGGGGAATGATATCACTTCCCCTGGGATCACAGCTTACTGGACTTTGGACGCAGCTTTTACTCGTCTACCGGTTTGTGCCCCCGTCACCCTCCCCCCTCTTCTTTCATGCTGTGTCTCTCACCCTCCCCCTCCTCTTCCCCTCCTTCATTCGCTGTCTACTTCCCCTGCTCCTACCCCCTCCCCCCTGAATCGCTCCCCTTGCCTACTTTTTCCCTTACGCATATGCCCTTATTGTTTGTCTCGACCGAACATGTAACTATGTAGCTATGCTCTAATAACTGTGTAACCTTTGTAACGATGTAACCTGCAACTATGGTCTGATACTCATGTAATGCGCTCTGATACCTCCGGGTCTAGCCAGCGCTATATAAAACCTTTCAAATAAAAAAAAAAAACAAATAAGCTCAGGAGCAGTGTGCCATTGCAGGCCGCTGTATGTACGCACTCACACCTATGGTGTCCGTTATTGCTTATGCAGCCTGCCTTCGCAGGCCTGTCCACGCCTGTGCACGCCCACTGACACCCATATTAGTAAACCCGTGTCCAGTCTATCATTGCAGACTTGGGCGGGCACACTTGCACCCCTGGTGCTGGGGACTATGTGTCCCACCTGCTATTGCAGGTCTGTGTGCGCATTAGTGCACATGCGCCCAGGTAGTGAGGAATACCTGTTTGTGATTTCACTACCTATGAGGCTTGCTCTTCCCATAGGTTAACTCAGGGAAGTGGATGACATTACTTCAGGCTGCAATAGTGGATTGTAGTGGAGCAGCCTCATTATGTTTCCTATCAATGGATTTGCCTTGTCAAACCCTTTCAAGTGGTAAAGGGGGGATTTGGAATAACTTGCAGAGAAATGCCACTTATGGAATGTGTACATTTCTATGCTCTAAGAGTCTTACGTGCCATGTTGCCTGGCTCCAGTCGACACCAGGGCTTGGGGGAGCACATCTGTGCATTCCCCAGTGACAGCCATAAACCATGGGCATACCACTAGAACGTACGAACTCTGCCATTTGAGGGTCGAATGGGATAGATTGAAGGGAGAGGTTTTGACACTTGGCCTCTGGGGGCTGGATCATGGCCATGGCCCCATGGCAGGCAGGCCTACAATTTAGGAGAGACATCTGTGGTTCAAAAGGAAACCCCTTAAACCACCCTTACCTTCAAAGACACACGGTAGTATAACTACTGGTGCCACCCTTCAGCAGAGGGTGAGATACGCTTGTGGGCATGCGGGACAGGAGAACCTGGACTTCGTGGTGCACAGAGGACTCTGTTGTGCACATAGAGGATTACTGCCATTGCAGGGGGACCGCATGCCTTTCATAATAGTGGCTGGCCTGGGCTGAAGACCTGCTGAAGTGTGGCGCCCTGAACTGTGCTCTCCAAGGGACCGTCGGTGGGCCTTCTGTTCTCCCAGAGATCTCAGGAACATCAAAGATCTCCTGCAAAGGAGCTACACCATCTACCTGTGACATCTGGAGAGCGGTACCCTCTCAAGTGCCGACATTGACTACTGAATCGCAAAGGGTTGGTCGATGTGAGCGTGGAACTAAGACTTGTACCTGTAGACTGGATTGTCTAGTGCAGAGCCCCTGAAATCTTGCCCGCATCTAAGGCGTGTGGTTCCTGTACCACAGGGATCCTGACAGTCATAAGTGTCAAGTTGGTGGTGAGCGGATTCACTGGTTGCTGGACCTAGCGCGGCCGTTTAGTTGATCGTGCCACATTTCTCTTGTGAGTCACGCCGACTGCACGCTCATTGTGTGAGGTGTCCGATTCACAGGGTGCGACCCTTGGAGGTGAGGGTATACCCATAGTAGTGCCTTATTCTTCCTCATGTGACTGCAGAACTTGCACCTGTGTGTGTGAATAGACTGGTCTGGTGCAACCTGTAGCATGGTGTACTGGACGTTGTGCCTCATTTCCAGGGAGGTACGGAGTTTTCAACTCTTCGTGTTTGAGACCTGAAGTGTCTGGTGCGACCCATACCAATGCACAACAGACGCTGTGCCTGTATTGCCTGGGCAATGTGTGCCAGTCGGGGCGCCTCCTCCTTCCGAGAGGCTCCCCTGTGTTACTCGCCATTCATCAATTGTTCCCCTTTGACCCTCATTGCGGTGGACTAACTGCCCTCTCCACACCTGGCCCCTCCCGAAGACATCTTAGTGCCAGGTAGTAGCGAGTGAGTTTGACTAGGTTGAAGGAACACTTCTGAGACAGTTCGGAAGCAGGTTAAGAGACTGCGTAACTCCATTGTTTTTTGAGACCTATGGGTGGACTTCCTGAGTGGCTGCTAAACTCCTCTTGTTTACGTTTACTTTCTAATTAAAATGTGCTACATATCCCCACCTGGCTCGGACCCAGACTAAGTGTGACTTCGGCCATGTGCGGCCTAGTATCCAGGAGGAGGGGCTGGTTATTTTCCATCCGGTGGTATAGGATAGATAGGATGAACTAGAGGGTGGAGGGAGGCTGGGCCACGGAGTCCGCAGGGTGTTATCCATTGACATGCTGAGTACTAGTAGCACCGCATTAGGGTGCTGAGTACATATGTGTGCAAGAGCGTTCTGTACGGACTGGGCTGATACCTGTTCTACCATGCAGCGGTGTGGAGTGAGTGAGTGTGTGTGAGTGGGAGTGATAGTCTGTGGACTGCCTGTGATTCACGACACTGGCCAGCGGAGCCGCTTTATACGTTGATTTCATGCCAAAAGCACAACACATTTGACATTGGATTTACCCACATGGCTCCAGCCCACGGTGCTGCTAAAAAGTGTTCTAGTTTTGTGTATGTACATATCTTTGACATCGTTGTGACCCGGGGTATTCCCTATAACTGTGTGGGATTGTATTATCAGGATTGCTAGGGTGGGCCTGGGGTAGACAGCGTGTCGCTCCGCATAAGGGTGCTCTTTCTCGCTCTCTCTCGCTCTCTCTGTGGGGGGAGAGGGTTAGATTAGGAATTGTCCACAGTGTCCACAGTGTGCATACTATTGATATCATAACAATACGAGCGGGCCTAGGACTGCTATTAATATTTCCAAATGTGTTTTATGCCCAAAAGAATACGATGTTCATGTTATAATGATTGAATATACAAACATCATTTACATTCATCCTGTGCAAAGTATTTTTTGTGATGCTCAGTGTATTTATCGCATGCGACTGCTGTGCCTTTGCTTTACACATTGCCTCTTTGATAAGCCTGACTGCTCAGTGCCCAGGGATGAGCACAGGTTATACAGCAAGTGTAATCACCTGCCCTTGATGGGAGCTGTAGGTTCTGCCTGGCTGGGGGCATCCCTTCAGCCAACCAGAAAGAGCCGGTTCCAACATCGGCTCTCCAAATACCCATGTATTGGTGTGCAAATTGAGATCACTTCTAACAAATCCATTTTGTACATTCCATTTAAGAAACCACAAATTGCGAATCATTATCTGTCGCAACTTACGATTCCTTAAGTGGAATTAATATACATGAGGGCCTTTGTTTTTTCAACGGGAAAGGACGAGGATCACTGTGAAGTGATTCTGTCCTGCCACCCCGTCAAGGAGCTTCTGAAGATTAACTCATTACTGGTCAAATCAGGAGCTTCAACTTGTTGAAGTGAAGTAGTAAAGAGCGTTGAGGGCATTACTCATTACTAACTGTGTTGTGGCTTAAGATTCACTCCGATACTAGCAACACAAATAGTGAGAAAAAGAAATAGACCACACAAATAAATGCATAAACAAGTGCACAGACAGTGCAAAAAAAATACAGCTTTCTGTTTGTCTGTACAATTTCAGATATCTATAATTTTGAATCTTTGCAAACATATTGATGGTGACACACTGGGGGTATAGCTGCACAATAAAATGTGAGAAAAGGGACAGAGAGATAAAGAGAGGTATTGCAGACACATGCACTCTCTAAGAGTGTATGTTAAAAGTTAAAAAGTGCCTACAGGGGCCTGCAGCCAGTGGAAGGACGCTGGTGACAGGAAGCTGTACTAGGTTCATGCTTCACGGCAGGGGAGCTAAGACTTGAAGCCCAGGAGGAAGTCGAAGATGAGGAGGAGGAGCTGACCAATAGGATGCAAGGAAACAAGTGTGACATGGGAGCGAACCCATGGTAAGCAAAGGTAAGTAATGGGCGGGCTCAAAGCCCCTTTTAAGTTCTTTTTTACTTTACAAGAGATTTTGCAAGCACAGCACAAGCGTTGTGCAGGTGAAACTTACAAAGAGATAGACCAGCTGAAGTTTTCTTTAAGTTTTTTTAGATTTTTGCATTGCTGAATTTGTTTTTTTAATTGACGTCCTGGACCTACTTTTTTGTTTGCTTCATTTACTATAGTGTTCAGTTAGTTGTACCTGTGCATCACCTTTATTAGAGTGCAGCTACAATTGCACTTTAACTGGAGAGAAAGCATTCCTTTTCGGCACATTGTCCACTATTTCGTAGGACAAGCAGGTTTGCTGAACCTAGAGCAACCCACACTCAAAAACATTGGTAAGCCATTGCATTTGGCAAAGAATTAAGTTATACTTTAAATTCACTGGAAATACAACCTCCGTAAAAGCCCCACTGATAAGTGAGCAGGATGCTGTCAGGTTCTAATTGTTCCTGATCTAAGAAAGAGTTGATTGCTATAGGACGTATGTGTCCATAAGGAGGCTCAGAAGGAACCTGAGAGGAGCAAGCTCCTGATGTAAGTTCACCACTGAGGGGGGGGGGCAGGCAGCTATAACTGGAGAACTTCGTGCAGATGGATATATGACATAACTTGCCGCTAATCAATACAAATACATTGAGACCTCATAATCTCATGGGAACTGGAGACAAAACAAAAATCACACTTGTAATTGCTCCCTAGGATGAGTAATTTTCAGTATCCCCTTATTACAAGTACTTTGAATGTTAATGCACTAACACAAAGGGGATTAGGCCCTTAGTCATTGCTCTCCTGCCACAATAATTTTTATCAGTAATTACTCAAAATAGTTCAATTGAATAGAGTGGGTATTTTCCAACATCATCGTCATACTATTTGCCTAACAGTGCCCAATTTGAGCCGATGGTTGCCGGTGGGGACCACCGACACTCGTGTTTGGGGACCGGCACTTATTTTTCCTCATCAGACATTTACAGAGAGCAAGAGAGGGAAAACACACAGATGGGAAAGGAGGAAGAGACACATGCAAAAATCATCACAAAGAGAGAAAACAGGATCCCTAAACAGAGAACTAAAGGGGCAGAGAGTGTTCGGAAGTGGATGGATTAAAAGATATGAGGTGGATTCTAGTTGAACTGTTTATAGTACATGCCTGTCTATTCATGTTTCTGAGATGTACTGTCTGCAACTTTTACACTACCGTGAAGATTTTCTGAGTTAATGTATATATTGTAGTTAGATAGGTTTCAGCACAACCAGTGCATGGACCTCTTCTGGGCCTGTTAATGGTTGCTGAAGATGTTTATGATAGGATCCTTTTCCTTCTGTATAAGGTCATGCAGCTTGTATGAGTCTGCTTTTCAGACGATCGCCATATAAATATGAGAACAGGATTGTTAGGTGCAGCACTTTATGAAAGGCCATTGGTTCTAGAGGTGTCCATATGCACAGTGATGTTTATTGCCACAATTTTCATGCATAAGCTTTCAGAAAGCAAAGCCCTGTCTTGCTCTCAGTGAAGGAGGATGATATGGTGATGCCTCTTGACCTGATCCGAGACCCTGCTCATAGCTCAGCTGTGAACCTGCTGGCCACTACACAGCAATATGCAGGGAACAGTAAGCTGAATCCACTGGGCTGAGCCATGCTCCCAAAGTGGGCATGGAAGTAAGTCCAGGTACCTTGCGGACAAAGGAGCATATTAAGTGGCTTATCATGTCCCTAGAGGATCATAGTGGGATTATCTATCACAAAAAGCCTGTCCCTCTACTGCTTTGATACCAGAGGACACCAAAGCAGTGAAAGTGAAGCAACATCTGGTGTTTTTCGGTTTCTACTGCCAACACTTATTCACTTCTGTGGTGTTTTATTGGTTTAAATTGGTTTTAACTGAAAACCAGAAACCCTGTTTATGAGCTATGGTATACATCTTTCTACTCTCTTTGATATGTTGTGCCATCTGTGCAGGATTTGCATGACCCCACTAAACTACTGTACCCTTAATTGGCCCTTAACTGCTTCGTAAGAGCCAGTTTGTGGTCCTCCTACCATGTATTTGGGGGCCATGACTTCTTAGTAAGGCACTGTTATAATATTGCTTACCAAACAATAAAGACAGTAAGGTGCGACAAGTAAACTAAATAAATGAGCATCACCATTCTAGCATTTGGTTACGATTAATTACAGAAATACTTTTTACTTACTTGAATAAGTAGCAGAGTCACCCGAAAAATAATAGGTGACGACTTCTTAATTCAAAAAGTTTCAGCTAGCACAAACCCAATTAAAGTCTATGCCATACACAAAGTTACTTGAGCCAATTGTTATACAGTAACCTCAATTCACTTTTAATATGTGAAGGATCCTTGGCAGGCTAGGTTCAGCTTTTGTCCCAGTACTGAGGTCTGCATCACAGCATACAGTGACCCTGACCTACAAGTAACAACCATGGTTTGGTTGTGGCTTGGTCAAGTAGATAATGGTACTACAATGCATGGGATCTATACAACAGCATCACATTATTTGGCAGTGTTACCAGTAGCGTTGCCAGACTGCTTTATGTCTAGGGTGATGGGTTGTCATTTAACAAATCAGTGTATTCTGTGAGTTGTAGTCTTCATTCTCTTTCATTGTAACCTATGGGGCTACCACACCTGACAACAATGAATTGTTGAAGGATAGTATTGAAAACATGAGGCGCTTTCATGGTACATTTACTGTAAATCACGGTGCTAAATGGGTGAATATGTCTGTGCTGCACACCTTCTAAGTTGAACGATGCCATTGCTGTTCAAGCACAGCTCAAATTCACAATTGGTGCCGGTACTCTTTGAATTAAGTGTACATGATCTGACAGTGTCAGAGTACTGCAGCAGAACGAGCACACTTTAAGCATACTGTTAGAGCTATTGCAGTTATGATGACTACAAAAGTGCAAAACCTGTATTTAACATATTAATCCAAATATCTACTAATACCAAATTGTCGAACTCTTACTTCAATGCATGCTCTTCACCATATCAGACATTTACACACATAAGGGCCCGATTATGACTTTTGGCGCAGCGGGAGCGGACTGTAAAGTCCATGCCGTGCAGGAACTGGTGTGCATGCACACAGGGGGGCACTTGTTGTGCCCCTCTGTGTGCATCCACATGGCGTGAGGCACCAGGGGGCCCTGTAGGGCCGCCTTTGTTTCCTCTCCATCATGGTTTTCATGGCGGTAAAACCGCCATGAAAACCGTGGCGGATAGGAAACTCGTAATATACTTGGGGGAGTGCAGTAGTCCCGCCAAGTATATTGTGGCATTAGGACCACCGTGCTACCGCCAGGGAACGGTGGGTTCCCTGGTGGCGTTGGCGGACCCATGGTGGTCCGACCGGCCAAGTCTTAATGGGGCGGTCGGACCGCCGGTGCAGCGGTGGCTGGACCGCCACCATGAGTCGTGCAGTCCTCGCACCGCCAGACTCGTAACTAGGCCCTAAATGTTCCTAAGAGCTAATGTGTAATTAAATGTTGTTGAGCCATGAAGTTCTTGCATATGTAGTCAGATACATTGACCAATAAACTGTGGTGTTTACACTTACAAATGGCATTTCTGATCTGATCGAGCAGAACCTCTATGATGTGAAATGAACAAGTGAAAGTATGCACAGTCCAAGTACAAATGCAGAAATCTAAAATCACAAATGTAAGCATCGAAAACAACAATTAATGTTGTGGGTTGGTGCAAGATAAGCATGAAATAGGCACAATGAGATTTTGCGGTTAGTAACTTTTCATGATTCAGGTTATGCTGTTTTTCCAAATTGTTACAATCTGGAAATACTAAGTAGGGAACTCGAGATGACATATTGATTTTAGCTGGATATGATGTTTACACAATATTTTGTGTGTTTGGTCTTAGCCGACATTCTGAGAAGCGCAATTCCGTTGTACAGTACTGAGATGTATTATTATTCCATTGAAGTGCCGCTTTCATGGGATATTCTGTCTACTGAGCACACATTACTTCTGATAGAAATACTTGCCAGGCACAATATTTACCATGTATATTATATCTGTCGTAGCCAAGTGTTTCAGAATGAGATGATGTCTAAAACTACTCAAATTGGGCACAGAATAATTCCAATAAAACTACAAGGTTTCCTTGGCTGCAGATGATCAATACATCTTCAGCACTTATCGAAATTATGAGGTGCATTATCTCTTAAAGTTTCTATCAGAGCTGTATTTTTTCAAGTTTTCTTTTAAGTTTTATGCCTACATTGGAAAGGAATCAGATGTGGAGGCTTCTTCAGAACTATTACACCTGCACCAACAGAGTTAAGTTAGCTGTGTTCCCAATAATGGTGGAAATCACAAGTAACCTCCCTACCTTTTCCCAAGTCTTCTGTGCTTCAAAACTGAGGAATGGATGGACACCTGTCTTTTGGGGGAAAGACAGACATAGCAAGAGAGAGAGGAAACTCCTTTACCAGATTCAGTAAACACTAGCCACCTCGCTAAAGCTAATCCAACTTAGTTTATGGACGTGCCAATCTGGCAAGGAGGTTTTTGTGATGGGATGCACTAATACCCAAGCATTCAAATCACTTGATCAAGAGTCGGACCAGTCACAGGTGGAGATTGGCAAAGAACATGCTTATGGGTAGGTGGAATTGATGGAGCAAGGTCTCGTAAGAAAGAGACTTGCTCGGAGGCAATCCACTCGTTTAACTCATTAACAAGTTATTAATAAGGCTTGTGAATAACTAATACGCACCACATGAACACGCGGGTTAGTGAAGCTTGCTTATGTGTGTACTAATGCGGATAACAATGAGGACGGACTAATACCGCTTTAAACGGGGAAACTGTGGTGCGCATGCGTCAACTGCATCTACGTAGTATGACGAGGTAATGCTTGGAGGGAAATTCTAGCGCATGAGCAGAAGACACTAAAATGGAGTCTTGAAGACTCGCGTGCATGGCATCTGCTTAGCTGAAAACGAAAACAAGCTATTTTACTAATGCTAATGCAGGAAAAGTATTAATAAGAAAAGGGAAATAGAGTAGAGGTGGGAGGTATACAGTGTGACCATTTATTTGTGAAATTAATATTTGTCTTTCTGACTTTATTATTAGTGCGCATTTGGGCCTCTCACGCATAACTGAATTAAGCTGAGTGATGAAGCGACTGCGCATGTCCACTGAAAGTTAACCCGGAATGATGACCTAAATGTTGAACGGGAGCCAAGGTCGCAGATGATGTGCCCTGGGAACGGATGGTGAAAAGTTCAGCGAAGAGGACACTGATTCATAAAGTTATAATGTTTCAAAATAAAATGTGGAGATGTATGGGAACTCAATACATGAATAAAAATTAAGGGGATGGGTTTGCGAACAATAGTTGAACTGATTTTCATGACATGTAAGCATGGTGTGATGGAGCTTCCCCCCTTGCCTGACCAATCATATTTCGTATTTTTACGATATTGAAACTTTAGTGGGTGGAACATGAAGAAACGAAGGTATAATTAAGGTAGCTTCAGTTAGTTAGTTAGAGAAGAAGAGAGAAGTCGGGGTGTCGAGATGCTGTGAGTCGGAGATGCTGTTGCTGGGAGAGATGCTGTGAGATGCTGATGAAGAACCGAATGCAGAACCTAAAGCAGAACTTTCTATCCTAACTTAATTGGGTTAGATCAGAAGATTGCGGAAGAATCTCGAGGAGGAAGAGAGTGTCAGAGAGGGGTGCGGCGCAATCGTCGGTATTCTAGAGAGGTCAACTATCCTGTCTTGAATCCTGTCCTGAAGTCTTTGTCTCCTGACCTATCCCGGGGGACCCTTACCAGTCCTTTGGCCAGGGGGTTGGTCTTTCACACCATTCTTGGTAACTATAATTTCACGTTATTTGCAGATGTTCTTTTCTCTCTGTCCTCTCCCTTTCTGAGCATTAATCATTGTATGAGTCCGAAGTATATGCTTGATGTTTAATCAATTGAATTTTCTCTCCTAAGAAAGATGGTGACTGCACTGTATTTTGAAATGGTTCACATGCAGTTAATTTAGATAAAGATTTTAAAACTTCCTGAGTCTGTGATCATTTTATTCTAAATAAAAGAATAGATAAGAGTTATGTTAATTATCACCATCAACTAGTTCAACTAATGGTCCATCGACCAGAGGAAAGAACTTTTGATCAGTGAAAGGTTAGTTAGGAATATTAAATAACTAATCCTGAATATTATGAAATATGAAACTTTAACTAAACCAGCGGTCTACTCAGTTGTGTGTGTTTATGGGCCCAGGTGAGTATATGGTAGTAGAGTATCTGTTGTTGGTATACCGCTGGATCACAATGTTCATAGCAAAGTGTTGCATGTGTTAAGACACTATGGTACCGAAGTATACCCAAGGTCTATCTTTAAAACTTGACGTCCGTAAGCAATGAAAACTGCAGTCAAACTGCGTTTACTGTCCAGTGATGGGCAATTTAATAACACAAAGAGGCCACCTTGATGCAGAATGTCCTGTCTAGGCCTGGGCGGAAAACTACGCTACGCTCGCGTAGTTTGCGTAGTTTGCGCAACTACGCGCTACGCGAATTGCACGTAGCACAGTGCAAAAACGCGTAGCGTAGCGTAACGGGCATTTTTTGCTTGCTCGCGGTCCTCAACGTCAAGTTGGCAACCGCGAGCGAGCAAAATGACATCCCGGCGAGACTTTTTCCTCGTTCGCGATCAGCAACATCAAGTTGCCGATCGCGAGCGTGGAAAATAAACCTCCCGGCGAGATTCTCAACGCAGGGAGGTCAGGTTTCTCATTGCGAGTGGTCGCGTATGCTCGCGACCGCTCGCGATGAGAAACTACCAGTCCGTGTTGACAAAACTGCTGCTCAAGTACAAATCTACTCGAGCGGCAGAAAACAACCGCTTGCACTGTGCAAGATGCCGTTTGCAATGATTGCACAGTGCGGACAAGCATCCGGCACTGTGCAATCATTGCGAACAGCATTTCCTACCGCACTATACAGTTCGCGTAGTGCTACGCGTAGCTCGTGTAGTGCGAAGTGCACTTCGCGTAGCTACGCGTAGCGCTACTACGCGAACTACGCCCAGGGTTAGTCCTGTCTATAAACCTCATTTTAGCCATATATTAGTAATATGTGCTCCAAGATTAACCACTGGACACAGACTGCTTTCCGCTGCACTCCCGCTGAATGGATTTTGCTTATTTTTTACACTCACTCTTTAAGAAGGACTTACATTTTAGGAGTATTTGCACAGTCCCTAGCACACGTAAAAGTTCAAGAAGTACAGAAATTGACAGCAGTAGCTTAGTATGTCAGCACAAGTATATATACAAGTCAAAATTAGAATCTTCAATCTTTTATTCTTTATGTAGATTCTTCTCATGTGTGAGTTCTGTGACAGGTCGAGAGCCAACACGTGTTTCGTCGCTTCTGTTACATTTGCACGTGACTTTTTCAAGGCTCAATCGTCTTCAATTTGTAATTATTAACGTGTGGTGATATTTCCAACCCACACGATCCTCCGGCGTGGGTAAACAACTGTAGTAGGGTCCCAAATAGCGACGCTCGCTCTCCAGTATATGGTTGCGGAAACGGCTGAATTCTTTAGTGAATCGTCCAACACCCCTCACGCCGGCTTCCTCGAGTACGAGGAGTGTGATGTCAATGGCCAGCACCACCACTCTGAAAATAGCTTCAGCACCACAGTCGCACACTAGATGGACCTGTCTTTAATTCTCTCACTCCAGAGCCCAATGTCCTTGTTCACCAGTAGGAGGAGATGTTTCTATCCATTGCTCTTTTTAGGTCTTGGTTTTTAATAGCACACCTGTCGAACAGTGGTATTGTTAACAATAAGCATAGAGTGGGCTTTGGGCCTGCCTGTTTCAACCACTGAACGTTTTCGACCAGCCTCTGTAAGCCATTAGCTGGAGTCTTAGTCAGGCACATCTTGGCTGAGCCCAATGGAGTATTCATCTCTCACATGATGCCACTGGCTGTTTGAAGGCCATCATGACCTAATTGATGTAGATTAGGGAAGGGTTACTATTCACAGGCTTGCTATACTCTCATGGAACATACATGGGCTAATAATTTAAGTAAAGAAGAACTTTCTAAATATATAATTTACTCCAAGAGATCCTGTGTTTCCAAGAGACTTGGCTGTGCGTAGGTACTCCCTTGGTAGATGGTTTTTTACTGGTATCTCCGAGGACAACGTCCCTCTGGAGGTCTACTGACATTAATATGATCAAGGTGGTGACAAAACTATGGGAGATTAGTACAAGAAGCAATTGGATTTTTGCCTGTGATGTGCAGCTGCATGATAAGAGTAAGCCATTTGATCGTTTAATTGTTATAAATGTTTATTTACAAGTAATTGGTCCTTTTGAATATGACGCGAAAATAGAAATTTTTAGGAAGGATCTTACTAGAATTCTTTCTACATATTCTCAGCAACTGATTATTTTGTTGGGAGATTTTAATCACAGATTGGCCCCTTGTAAGATTGACTTATTGCATAAAGACCTGTTATCGGCATATAATATTGGCCCATAACCTATCCAGAAAGCTCAATTATCGTGAGGGATGCATCATTGGAGAACTTACTTGCCTCCAATAGGTTAGTTAGTTTAAATGGACTGTTCCCATCTGACACACCTGCTAGGAAAACCTTTATATATGGTAACCAGAATTGTCCCATTGAGTATGCTTTTTTGCATGGTTGGGACATAAAATACGTGGTGCAATGTGAAGTGTTGCAGATGGAGGGTAGTGACCATCACCCACTGCACATAGCAATAAGTACTGGGTCCACGCAAAAAACAGATCAAGCCCTCCGATGCAAATGGAGTAACAGAGTCGCCTTTGAATGAGGTTAACAGAGAAAGATTCAAAGCTGTTAAAAAATTTCCAGCACCAGTACACTGCAATCAGTGATGAGGAGGTGCTAGTAAAATTTGTTGTCTGGTACGAGGAAAAGATTAAACAGGTGGTTTCATGTTTAAAATTTAACCTAAAGGTAATTTAACTTAAGGAAAGTAGGAAAAGGATTGGAAAGTGTGATAAAAATATATGGCTTGATGAATGTAGCAGCTAAAAAAACGGATAAGAAAATTTGAAAGATCTACAAGGCTTTCAAGAAACAATGAGTTTATAGAACAGCTTACTGTAGCACGAAGAGAGTATAAAGGGTTAATATTGAACAAGAAGAGGTTGCATCAAGAAAAATGCTGGAAAGCCCTGTTTGAAGTAATTGAGTCAAAGAATTTTAAGAAGTTCTGGGCCATAGTAAAAAATGGTACAGGAAAAGAACAGGGAAAACTGAGGTGCTTGGTGTGAGAAGATTAATGGGTATTGTATTTAGAGGAAATATACAACAATGGGGCTGTGAATAGGCAGTGTCAAGCTGTATTAAATATATATGAATCAATAAGGAATGTGTTTCCTATGGGTTCAATCAATAAACAATAACAACATCAGAACTGACAAGAGCAGCTGGCCTAGATATTCTACCTGCGGCAGTATTTAAAAACCAATAGTAATTGGTAGTTCTGCTTGTTTTATGTATTGTTTCAAAGAAATAAAAGGACAGGCATTTTTCTGGATAGCTGGAAGGGTGCTGTTTTCAAAACAATATATAAAAAAGGGGACACTTCTTTACCCCAACATTATAGGGAGATTAATTTACTAGATGTGGGTGGGAAAATATTTTCTATGGGGCTGTTGTAAGAGTGGGCTGAGCTCAACTCAGTAATTCCGATTGAGCATGGGGGTTTAAGGAGGGACTCTCGACTATGGATTATTCTTTTAGTTTGTGGGCCTTAAGTCAAAAATCCCTTGAGCAAAGAGGAAGTCTTTATTGCTGTTTTTTGGACTTCCGTTCAGCTTTCAACTTTATCAATCGAGAATTGCTATGGGAAGTTCTAAGAAACTATGGAATACTCAATGCCTCCTTCTGTCATTAGAAGAAGCGCATAGAGGAACCTGGGCACAGGTGGAAATTGATATCCAAAGATCACTGTCAAGAAGAATACATATTATGTATGGCCTGAGACTGGAATGGTTATTGGCCCCACTCTTATTTTCATTGTTTTTAGCAGATTTACCTAGTTTATTTGGAAGATCAAATAGTTTTCACCCTAAGATGAATGGCACCCACATTAGTTGTCTTCTGTATGCTGACGACCTGACCACTTTGGCCATAACAGAAATTGGTTTGCAGATGAAGTTAGATGCTTTTTCAAAATATTTTAAAAAGAAAAAGCTGACTATTAGTTTAGAAAAAACTAAGGAGCTGTCATTGGAGAAAAAGTTGATGTTTAAGTGGTTCCGTCACAATTCAAAAGTAGAGGTTGTAAGTAGATACAATTACCTAGGGATGTGGTTCAGGGATAAATTGGCATGGAAAGACCATACTGAAGTATTACAGGTAAAGGCCCTATTGACTACAAGTGTTCTTAAGAAATTTGGAAGAGAATATGGAGGGCCCTCTTCAAGACCTGTTTTGGCAGCTTATCAATCTACGATTCGGCCTCAATTCCAATATGGTGTGGAGCTGCTCTGCCTAAGCGGTAAATTTAATTGGGATTTAGAAGAGAGTGGATGTTTGAAAATACTTCTATGTAAGGGTGGAAACAGGTCTAACAGCTGAGAGTTACCTAGCTTTTGCTCAGGTAATTAGATTTTTGAAACGTTTAGAGCAGGTTAAAGCTCTTAAAATCTCCACTTTATGTCATGGGTCGATTCATAAGAGGGAACTAAAATGGGCCATGTTTGTAAGGAAAAGATTATTGGTATGTGTAATAACTTATCTATAACCTATATCCTGCACCAACTATGAGAATGAGCAACAGTGACCTACGAATGCTAGCAATAAATATGTCAAGGGAAAATCATATGAGATATCTGGATAGTAAGAGATCTGTATGCCATTTAAGAGCAACCTGGATGGAGGAAGTGACATTCCCATATTTAGATAATAGACCCAGTGATACTGATCTGGTGTAAACTCTGTTTTAACTTCACCTTTTTGGAAAGTTCTTCTACAAGGTAACAATATTTGTAAGTGTGGTATGAACATGAAATGTGATTCCACCCACATTTTATTAGACTGTGGTTTTTAGGGCACCGTAAATTATGGTTGAGAGACATTTTAAGGAAATATAAAGGTAGGGATAGGAGACAAGATGCTTTCCTTTTTCTGGATATGAGATATGTGGACGTAATATGAACACTAGGGAGATATCTGTTGACTGTGCAGGAAACATTAATGCGGGATGGACCCCAAAACCTGCTTGTCAGACAGAAGGATAAATGAATTGGACTTGTTTTAATAGTAGAAAGGCAGTGTTTTAACTTGTTTTAATCTGATACAAATGTTATCATGTTTATTGTATGTTTATAGAATTATGTTTTATTTGGAAATGTTTTAAGGACTAAGGTCCAAACAAACATGGATTTGACACTGGCTGTTTGAATGTATCCTTCTGCCTCCTCTTAAGTACTTGCATTGAAATGCAGGAGGGACTGCTTTGCTATGATAGGCTTCACGGTCCTCTGCTGCTGGCTCCCTCCTGTGTCTCTAGATCTAACGCGCTAATCCTGCACACGTTAGCAGAATAAATACAGACCTATTGGCTTTACCAATGCTTGTTCGCAATGCCTGGGGCGGGGTTGGGGGTGGAGAGGGATTTCTTTATTTCCTCACCACATAGCTAGCATTGTCCCTCACCTGAGGAGACCTTCTCACTTTAAAACCCTCTTACTTCCTTTAGAGACTCCCAGTCACAGAGGCCCCTCCCTCTACATTGGAGCATCACCTGCAGGTGTTTCCAGGAACAGTCACTGAAGCACACAGCGGGCAGGTGCTGAGCTGCATAATTAAACATATGTGCTCCATCTCATTTCTGCCTCCTGCAGGGGTCACTGAGGGGCGTGGGGTGGAGTTGCCAGCACCTTGTTCCCTCCACTGCACATCTGTTGTAGAGGCAGCTGTGGAAATAATCAGGGAAGGGAAACAGCATTAGACGGAAAGGATTAGGATCAGGGGCAACAGAAGACGAAGAACAGGTGCCGGGATAGAGATGGAAAAAAGAGGGGAGAAAGGAGAGCTAAGGAAGGAGAAAGTAGTGCAAATAAAGGACAAGAGCGGGGGGAGGTATAATCTGTTTTGTGGAGGAGTGGGGAATCCTCTGGTGGGAATCCGCTCCACCTGAATCACCTCATACTACCCCTGTCGTCTGGTGTGTGGCATGTGGAAATATATTGTACTGCCAGTGTGATGGAAGTTGCTATTCCGGCAGAACGCTGAGAATGTACCTCATTGACCATTTGTGATCTGTGAATGCACCACAGTGTGATCTCACCGGGAATGTAACTGCTCCCACCCCACAAGAAAAAGTTGCAAAACAAATGAGCATTTTGCAGCACAATTTTTGCATTATTGACTAAAAACCCAACATCATTTTTCTACGGATAGTCACAAGTACATCAAAAATGGCCACAATGTGCACAAAACTTTGGGGCATATTTATGACGTAACACAGCGCAGCGAGTCACCTTGCTGTGCTGTGTTACAAGTAAAGAGCAGGAATGCACCGCATTTAGCACAATCCATCCCAGCCTTTCCCACAGCGCTGGTGCACAATGGGCTGCCTAGCTCCAACGAAGGCATCCTTGCACTATGGTTCAAGGATGCCTGCGTTGCATACAGGATTGTTTTTATGCAGGAGGGTGCACAAAAACAACCCTTAGAGGCATATTCCACTATTTATGCGTATCTTTCTGGTGAATTCTGAGGTCTACCAGTAGTGGTAAATCAGGGAATGTGTCAAAATCCATGGGAGTTGTGTGCGAGCACCCACGCAACACCAATGGAAGCCTTCTCTGGGCAGAGTAGCACAACGCGGCGATTTGTGCTGCACTGCATTGCATTATTCCTGGTTTATCAAGCCACTCAGGGCCTCGCAAAGTGGCCTTGCATGGCTTGATAAATCACCTTTGGGGGTTGCGTTGCGCATTGACCACGTTGGGAGGTGCAAAAGCAACACAACACCCTTCATAAATATGACCCTTAGAGCCCAACAGAAAACTTGTTAGGAGTGTGTAAAGTGATGCTCACTGTCGCACAGCAATCACAGTGAACTTCTTGGAAATGCGTTGTTTGTTAACAATGCCGCGAGAAAACTGTATTGTGGGTTGCTAGTATAGCCCTAAGCCACTCTTTACCAGCTTCAAAGCGATGCATGGCGACAAAAGCCCTGTCAGTTAGGGATTGTCTTTGGGTCACGCCGTGCCCTCAATAGAAGGAAAGTGAAATACCACAGCACTACTGTTTATTTATATTTCTTGTTGAGCATGACCAGGCTGGTTCTGGCATGAGTCCTTCACAACACTTAAGTCTACAGCATCCACATTTGTTAACATGGGTATTGTATTTAGAGGAAATATACAATTATGGGGCTGTGAATAGGCAGTGCCCAGCTTTATTTAATTTAGATGAATCAATAAGGAGGTTGTTTCCTATGGGCATTATAAAAAAATAATAACATTAAAACTGACAAGAGCATCTGGCCCAGATAATCTATCTGCGAAAGTAGTTAAAACACATAGTGATTGGTGGTGCAGCTTGTTCTAGCTATTGTTTCAAAGAAATAAAAGGACAGGTATTTTTCTGGAAGGATGGAAGGGTGCTGTTATCAAACCAATATATAAACAAGCATTGGTAATGCATCGGTTTCGCCTATGTAATAATTAAAGAGCTGTTTTCATCATTCATCGTCCGGAAGAAGGAAAGAGCTCTCTGACAGATAACACGGGAGTGGGGAGGATGTGGCGCAGTGGCCAGAGCCGCTGACTCAAGAGCTGTGGATCCCGGTTTGAGTCTTGGCGGCACCGTGCAACATCCTGTGATTCTATGCAAATCACTTAGGGCCAGATGTATGACCCTAAATTGCACGCGCAAATGGGTTTGCGACCCGTTTGGGCATGCAAAATGGCCCAGGGCCATGTGCAATTCCTAAATAGCGAGTCGCAATTTATTTGCGACTCGCTATTTAGGAATTGCGACTCGCTATTACGAAGGGGCGTTCCCTTCCTAATAGCGTCCGCAAAGCAATGTATAAATGTTTTGTGACCGCAATTGCGGTCGCAAAACACTCGCAAATTACCACCTTTTTCAAGAGGGTGGTAATGCAGTCGCAATTTGGAAGGGGTCCCCAGGGGACCCCTTCCACTTTGTGACTGTCTCTAAAAATATTTTTTAAGGGCAGGCAGTGCATTTTAAAAAAAAAGCTGCTTTATTTAAATGCAGTCCCAGACACGGTGGTCTGCTGAGCCCAGCAGGCCACCATCCCTGGGAGGGCCTGTGATTCCCAATGGGCTCGCAAATTGCAAGAGGCTCATTAATATTCATGAGCCTCGCAATTTGCGACCCCATAGGGAATCGCAAACAGTGTTGAACACACTGTTGTACATTCCAAATAGCGCCTCGCAAAAATGCGAGTTGCAAATGACTCGCAATTTGCGAGGCGCTATTTTGCAGGTCGTACATCTGGCCCTTAATCTCTCCGGGTGATAAATTGTTATATAAATATGCTACAAGAGTAAAAAGCAAAACATTATGAAAATATAGTTCCACCAAAGCGAATGTTGGCAGTATTTTGACAGTGGGATAAGAGAAGTAGACGAGGAACAAGCATTGGTAAATGCAAGAAAATATGCTGCAGCCTATAGAAATGGAGGAAAGGTAAGTGGCACGCACAGGAACCAATGAGAAACCAGGAAAGAGAGGAGGCGGGATGTAAGTCCCTTTTAAGTTTATGTTAAAAACAATAGATTTCTCAAGCACAGTACAAGCGCTGTGCAGGCGAAACCTAGAAAGGGGGACGCTTCTTTACCTCAAAATTATAGGCAGATTGATTTACTAGATGTAAGTTGCAAAATATTTTCAAAAATTCTACTGGGGCTGTTGAAAGAGTGGGCTGAGCTCAACTCAGTAATTCTGATTGAGGAAGGGGGTTTCGGGAGGGACACTCGACTTTAGTTTGTGGGCCTTAAATCAAAAATCACTGGAGCAACTAGGAAGTCTTTATTGCGCTTTTGTGGACTTCAGTTCAGCGTTCAACTGTATTGAGAATTGCTATGAGAAGCTCTAAGAAACTATGGAATACCCAAGGCCTCCTCCTCTTATTAGAAGAAATGCATAAAGGGACATGGACACAGGTGGAAATTATATTCAAGGATCACTGTCAAGAAGAATACATGTTATTGGTATATATGGCCTAAGACAGGGATGTATATTGGGCCCACTCTTATTTTAATTGTTTTTAGCACATTTACGTAGTCTATTAAGAAGATCACATGGTTTTCACCCTTAGATGAATGGCACCCACATTAGCTGTCTTCCTTATGCTGACTGTTAGAAATGGGGTTTCTGGTTATCTAGGGTATGCACCTGAGCCAGGCAGAACCCATCACTCTAGTCAGGGCAAGTAAGTTACACACCAAAGATAACCTGTGCTCACCCTCTGGTAGCTTGGCGCCGAGCAGTCAGGCTTATCATCAGAGGCAATGTGTAAAGCGCTTGCGCAACACACCCATCCAGAAGCACAATGAACACACCACAAAAGAAACTACACACAGGATTACATGAAAATATATATAGTATATCATACATAAAATAAGACCAAAATTACATGAATCATAAATATTGTGCATATTATGCAAATATCGAGATAGTATTTGTTTTTCTGGACAATGCAACATTAAAAACGGCAATAATTCCATAAGTGGGTCATGAGATATCAACTTTCAATGAATTGATACCAAGCAGTACTTTCCAAGGTAATCGTTGCCCTCAACAAGGTCAAAGCGTTAGACAAGCAATCAGCACTTTTGAAAATATGCACTATTTGAGCATAGGGCACATAAATTGCTGAGCTCCTATTAGATCCATTATGGTATACCTTTAACAACACTGGTTAAATACAGGACTCAAAAGTACCTGTGCTTCTGTTAGGGTT
Source organism: Calotriton arnoldi (assembly GCA_963921515.1). Lineage (NCBI taxonomy): Eukaryota > Metazoa > Chordata > Amphibia > Caudata > Salamandridae > Calotriton > Calotriton arnoldi. The sequence continues at coordinate 14,702 of CAWUFW010023869.1, read as the reverse complement.
GGCACAGTAATCCTGGCAGGAACTCCCTCGGCGCAGGAGCGGGGAAAAGCGGAGCACCGGGAAGTCCTGATGAAGTTCACTGGTTTGTGCCTAAAACAATGGACACAGCTTAGTGTGGCGTGGGGGGCCTCCCTTTGTCCCTTCTGGCTGCTCAGGGTTCCGCCAAATCACTCACTGGTGATGTGGTGCTGTTTTAATGCTTCCTCTGGCCCACTATGAAGCACCTAACTTTAAGTTGTTCACAGATGCATCCCAGTAGGCAGACAGTACCACCATGGCCAAAAAAGTGATATGTCCCATTCGTTCCCTTGGGTCTGACTTCTATCCCCAACCCAAGGAAAACTCTGTCTACAAGGACAGAAGCCAACAGAGGCCACTGACCGCTATCAGCATCCCGAGCCAGGCTCCAGTCCATCCAGGGGTCTCTGTCCTCTGTGGTTTCTCAGAGTGGGGGGGGCTGTAGTCCCAGGTGCATCCCATCCTTTCTCCATACCACCTTTCATCAGTTCAGGGGTGGTATCCTGAGACTGGTCCTCCAGCCCGGGGTCTGTACCTTTAGGCTGGACAGGAGTCAGGGGTGAGTCCTTCCTCCCCATGTCCCTCCTTCTGGGGTTTCGTACTTTCCTTTTGGGAGTGGTACCTCCAGAATCTAGAACTGTCAGGGCCTTGTGGTATCCGCCCTGCACAATTCTTCCAGAAGTTCAGGGGTTCTACCCTGCAACTGGTTTCCTAACCCAAGGCCTGTACCCTTAGGCTGAACAGGGGTAAGGGATGAGTCCTTCCTCCCCCTAATCCACCTTCTGGGGTTCCGCATCCTCCATCTAGGAGTGGTATCCCCTCACGGCAAAACTGTTGGGATGCTTGTGGCAGCCGCCCCTTCCCCCAGGTCAGTGGTGATACCCTGAACCTGGTTACCCAAACCTTGAGCTGAACAGAAGTTAGGGGAGAGTCCTTCCTCCCCCTCAAACTCCTCCATTTGGGCTTCTGCACCCTCCACTGTGGAGTGTTACTGCCAGACACCAGAACTGGTTGGCCGCTGGTATCAGTTACCCCCTGAGTTCACCTGACACTTTGGGGTCCCCCTCAGTGGATGGTCTCCCGGTACAGACTAGATACCCCTCATGGTGCCCCCTTGGGGTACTATCCAGGAGCTGGGACTGGGCATAGGGCACTCTGGGACTTTGCCCACCCCACCTGTCCTCCTACTCTGAGAAGGGTCATGGGACACTTTACCCATCCCACTACACTGGGAACTGTCTGGGCTACTGTGAACCTCCCCCCTCTGTTGGGTTGGAACCTAAGCCGCTCCCTTTAGGATCACTTCCATATGCCTTTCCAGACCCTCTGGTACTCACCCGGAGGTCTGCTCCCTTTGCAGGTTTACTGGGGTCAGAGAACTTACACTCCAACAGATGTTGGCTTAGCCCTGGAAAGCAACAACTAAACATGTGCTCTCTGGCAATCAGATTGTGCAGCCCTTCAAAATTGTTTACTGTGCTACCCTTCACTAATCCATCCATCCAGTGATTTGCAAAAATCCTCCACAAATTCCTCCCAAGACTGGTGAGACAGCTTCCTGCTGCCCCTGAACCTCAATCTATATTCTTCTGGGGTGAAACCATACTTTCCTATCAGGGATTCTTTCATGGGGGTGTACCTCTGTCTGTCACTCCCTTCTAGGGCCAGTAGGGCATCCCTCCCATCCTCATGAATATAACTCCCCAGGCCAGTTACTCAATCCTTCTCAGGGATCCTGAGCACTGCCAGAGCTCTCTCATACTCCTGCAACCACTGGCGTATGTCATCCTCCTTTTTTAAGCTAGACTCAATATTTCTGCCATCACTGGACTCTACCTGCGACAGCTCCAGAACTCTGCTCATGGGCCAGTTTCCTTTCCTCAAGAGCAAGTTTTTCCCTAGCAAACGCCCTTTCAGCCTCTGCCAACCTCTCCTCAACTCAGGCTCTGTCAGCCTCTGCCCTTCTCTCTTCTACAGCCAGCTGGGCCAGCCGTAATCTCAGGTCCCTCTCAACCTGTCTATCCTTGAGCTCCTCAGGGGACAGGGAGTGGGAGGTGACATTGCTCCTGGCACTGGACCCAGCAAGGGACTCCCTATCCATGGGATCTTCTCTCTCTACTTGTGTCCATGGTCAATCATTTTCTCCCTCCTCCTCAAACTCTAAAGGGCCACTGCCTTCAAGGGTGCGGATTGGGAACCCTCCCACTCAGAGTTCTCACTGATCTCAGGGTACTCCTCGGAGTCTTTCTCAAAACCACCACCCTCCTGTTCCTCTTTTAGAGTTGCTTACTTCTTCTTTTCTCTTTCAAAATAGTACAGGACTCTCTGAAGGTCCTGCTTAGTGGGTTCCTCGACCACAGGTATCCACTTCTCCCAGCAGAAAACCTAACTCCGCCAAATTGTAATACAACAGGTCATCTAGATCAAAGATTAACACCATTTTGACAAAGTATAAAAAATCAAGTGCAACAACAAGATTCCTAGGCATAACAGATGAAACAGGAGCAAACAATAAAAATGACCAATATAAGAGAACAGGAGAAAAACATGTAATGGTCTAAGTGCAGAGTTGTAGTGCAACTATGAGCTAGTTTGGTATCACGCAAATGCAAGTCCTATCTTCACCACAGAACACCAATGTTAGAAATGGGGTTTCTGGTTGGCTAGGGTATGCACCTGAGCCGGGCAGAACCCACCACACTAGTCAGGGCAAGAAAGTTACACACCAAAGATAACCTATGCTCACCCTCTGGTAGCTTGGCGCCGAGCAGTCATGCTTATCATCAGAGGCAATGTGTAAAGAATTTGTGCAACACACCCACCCAGAAACACAATGAATAAACCACAACAGAGAATCTACACAGGATTATATGAAACAATATTTAGTATATTGTACATACAATAAGACCAAAATGACAAATCATAAATACTGTGCATATTATGCAAATACCGAGATTGTACTCGTAATTCTGGACAATGCAAGAATAAAAACGGCAATAATCTCATTAGTGGGTCATGAAAGATCAAGTTTCAATGAATAGATACCAAGCAGTACTTTTAAAGATAATAACGTTGCCCACAAAAAGGTCAACCATTGACAATAATGGGGTAACCCTGTGTCCCTCAGAACCTGGGTATAAGCAATATGATCTACAATGAGTTCTGGTGGGTGATGCAATTGCTTAGCAACCAAGTGAATTCAACAATTGAAAGCACAAGAGTGTCATTTCTAAATAGCCATTAATGTGCAGTTAATAATCTGAACATGAATATGAATCAGAACTCACCGCGAACAATGTTCTGTTCAATTTTGTATATATATTATTTATAATGGTGAATTTTGTATATGACTGTCACATACATCAATAGCAAAACAAACAACATAAAAAACGTGACTTTAGTGAGTCATGTGACATAAAGTGAATGCGTGCTATAAACACAAATAACCAAAGAGTACAAATTACATCCACAAATATACAATACATGTAGGTATAGGTCCATCCTTCTTAATACATAAGGTTCTACAAGCACCCTTTAGACTCTCTTCTTCTTAGTTTTATGGGTGATGAGACTAAGGACATGGACTAATCAAGAAGCGTCGACGTTTCAACCCAAGGTGTATGCGTAAATTAATATACGTCACAGCTTGTCTTCCTCAGGACTGGATTATTACATGTAGACAGCCTATATGGAAGAGGATAATCTAGAGTAAGTCAGGTTTGTCAATAGAGGAATATTCTTTGTAGAAAAGTGGGGTGCAGGACAACTCACCAAATCGGAAAAGCACCAAAAACACTCCTCTAGTCCTGGATGGAGTCTGATAGAGAGGATTCCTGAGTCATCTCTCAGATACAGGGCTATGCATCTATAATTTAAAATGAAATAGACACTCATAAGTACTCGTAATAGAAAACTATCCATTGGTTAAGGCAGCCAAAATCAGCAGTAAACTCATCCCTAGTCATAAGTGGATATATCCTTCCTGGTTGTGAGTTAAAAGTAGATAAATCCACTCTGGTTGCGAATTGGGTAATTCCTTGTCATCCAATTTGGACCTATGAGCAACCTATAAATAAAGCGATGGGAGGAAGAAGGAAACGGGGACCTCGTCCATGGTTATAAGAATCGAGTGTGCTACAATCACGGCTTACCCTTACTCAAGACTGGCACTAAATGCCAAAGTTCACCGAAGCGGCGGGGATGCCTGCGGTCGGGAAAGGGGGTCGCTATGTCGCTGTTTAGGGACTGCCCCAGCCCCCAATATGGCCATTAAGAATCTTGGCTTTTGGTTGGATCAGGAGCTGACCATGGAGACCCAAGCACGGAAGGTGGCAGGCACGTGCTTTGGGCTATTAAGAATGCTCCGCAAGATCCTTGTGCTCATCCCTGCACAGCTAAGGAAAATGGTTATACATTCCTTGGTCACCTCACGACTGGACTACGGGAACTCGCTCTTCTTAGGCTCGCCTAAATATGTTATCAGGAAGTTACAGGTAGTCCAGAATGCAGCGGTCAGACTCCTGTGTCAAATCCCCATGAAAGAATCAGCTTCGGTTCACCGCAGAAACTTACATTGGCTTCCGATCGAAGCGAGAATTAGGTTTAAAGCGCTTTGTCTAACCCACAGAGCTATAAACAACAAAGGGCCCAGCAAGATTAGGAATCTGGTGTGCCTGCATCTTCCCAACAGATGTTTGAGGTCAGGCTCTGAGCGCCTGCTAAAAACCACCAGAATAAAAAGGGCCAGATGAGGGGGAAGAGCTTTTTCCCACCTGGCGCCTAAGCTGTGCAACTCACTCCCGCGGGAGATTAGATTCACATCCTCAGAGGGAACATTCAGAAAAAAACTGAAAACATGGTTGTTTACCGAGGTCAACTAATTGCCCGCTCTCCCACTGTCATTCCATTAGTTCATTGCTCAGCGCTGCCTTTGGGTAGCCATGCGCTCTATAAATCCTTTTAACATTAACATTAACATTATGTAGATGGCCGCTCCGTAAGCATGCACGTCGATAGGAAACAACAGGCCTGTCTGTCAAGGGAGAGCTGACAGACGCTGGCCGGAACTTCATGACACATGAACGTGTGTGTTCATGCGCGTGTATTGTTACACTTGTAACAAAGTATTTGAAATACTCCAGGAAGGATGTAACAGGGCAAGATTTGCAAGCTTTGAGTAGAAGATGAAGAAGTGTCAATTATACGATTAAGGAAGTTCATGATTCGTGAACGTGTGTGTTCTTACGAGTCAATCGTTACATTTGTGTCAAAAAAACTGCTAGAAAGTCAATCCGAAAATGCAAAGTATTTGAAAAACTCCAGGAGGGATGTGACAGGGCGAGTTTTTCTCCTGACTTGCATGATTTGAGTAAAAGATGGAAACGTGTCAGTTATACGGTAATGGTTCGAGTAAGACACAAATAAGTCAGCCATAAATTTAAGGCAAAACAAAGCTTCACGATTAAACACCAAATGCGAGGAAGACCATAGTGCAACCTGACTAGAGTAATCTCCTAAGCATGGCAAGTGACCAACATGAATATTGATGCAAAACAACATATACATATAATAGTCAATTATACAGACAACAATTAATATAACCATACACATTGTCTAGTGTCAAAACCTCAAAATTTCATATGACAATTTTACATATTTATGAAAAAGCTCCAAATGATGAAACAGTAAATAGGACTCCTTCCGGGTCTGTATTTGGCATTACGTATAGCCAAGCAAACCAATTTGTCTGTTTGTCTCCTCAAACTCATTTAAGCCTTGATTCACTGTATCAAGGATATGCATCCATCTGAATTCTCTGATGTTCAGTGTAGAAGAGCTATCCCCACCTCTGGGATTGTGGGTTATCTTTTCCAGTACCCACCATGTCAACCTCTCAACAGTGTGTCCTGTGCTCTGAAAGTGCTCTACCAAAGGGGCACCCTGTACTTTGCAGCAAATTCGACTGCAGTGTTGCAAGATCCTTGCTTTCACCTTCTGTTTTGTGTGGCCCACATACATCTTATTGCAGGGAAATCTGACGGCATAAATAACAACTGAGCTGTTGCAAATTGAATGATGTGACATTGTATATGTGCGGCCCAGGTGTTTGAATTCATTTCCTTCTACTGTGAATTTGCACGCTTTGTAGCGGCTACATTTAAAATTTCCTACTAGTGGTGCAGACTCAGTTGCGCTCTAATGTCAGGTGTGCATGTAGTTTCTAGGAAGGAGCTAACCACATAGTCTTTCATATTCCTGCCTCTCTTGAACACAAATAGTGGTTTGCCGATCATTCCAATTTCAGTGTTCACCAGGTTCCAATATTTTGTAATGAACTTCTTGATGTCATGGCTCCTGGGGAAAAAAGTTGAATTTTATTGGTTGCTTGACAATGCAGAAGTAGAGGTTGTTAGCAGATACAATTACCTAGAGATGTGGTTCGGGGAAAAATTTGCATGAAAAGACCATATTGAAGCATTACAGGTAAAGGCCCTATCGACTACTAGTGGTCTTAAGAAATTTGAAAGAGAATATGGAGGGCCCTCATCTAGACATGTTTTGGCAGCCTATCAATCTATGATTAGGCCTCAATTCCAATATGTTGTGGAGCTGCTCTGTCTTTGCAGTACATTTAATTGGGATTTAGAGGACAGTAGATGTTTGAAAAGACTTCTATGTTTACCACTATCTGTTATGATTCAAGCTGTAAGGGTGGAAACAGGTCTAACAGCTTGGAGTTACCGATATTTTGCTCAGGTACTTAGATTATGGAAATGTTTAGAGCAGGATAAAACTCTTAAAATCGCCACTTAATGTCATGAGTAGATTCATGAGCAAACTAAAATGTGCCATGTTTGTAAGGAAAAGGATTATTGGTATGTGTAATAACTTATCTATAACATATAACCTGCACCAACTATGAGAATGAGCAAACGTGACCTACAAATGCTAGCAAAAAATATGTGAAGGGAATGATATGTGATATCTGGATATTAAAAGATCTGTATGTCATTTAAGAACAACCTGGATGGAGGAAGTGACATTGCAGTATTTAGAAAATTTACCCAATGATCTGGTGTAAACCATGTTTTAACTTCATCTTATAAGAAAGGTCTTCTACAAGGTAACAATATTTGTAAGTGTGGTATGAACATGAAATGTGATTCCACCCACAATTTTATTAGACTGTTTGTGGTTTTTAGAGCACCGTAAATTATGGTTGAGAGACATATTAAGGAAATATAAAATCAGGGATAGGAGACAAGCTGCTTTCCTTTTTCTGGATATGAGATATCTGGATTGAACATGCGCACTAGGGAGATATCTGTTGTCTGTGAAGGAAACATTAATGCGGGATTGATCCCAGAACCTGCATGTCAGACAGAAGGATAAAGTAATTGGACTTGTTTTAATAGTAGAAACGCAGTGTTTTAACTTGTTTTAATCTGATACAAATTTTATAATGTTTATTGTACATTTATAGAATTATGTTTTATGTTGGAAATGTTTTAAGGACTAAGTCCAAATAAACATGGATTTGACACTGGCTGTTTGAATGTATCCTTCTGCTTCCATTTAAGAGCTTGCATTGAATGCAGGAGGGACTACTTTGCAACGATACGCCTCACGGTCTTCTGCTACTTCCCTCCTGTGTCTCTTGATCTAACATGCTAATACTGCACATGTTAGCAGATTAAATCCAGACGGGGGGTGGAGAAGGAGTTCTTTATTTCCTCACTACATAGCTAACAAAAATGTCCCTCATCAGAGGAGACCGTCTCACTTTATATCCCTCTTACTTCCTTTAGAGACTCCCAGTCACAGAGTGCCTCTCCCTCTACATTGGAGCATCACCTGCAGGTGTTTCCAGGAACAGACACTGAAGCAAACAGCGGACAGGTGCTGAGCTGCATAAATTACCATATGTGCTCCATCTCGTTTCTTCCTCCTGCAGGGCTCACCGGGGGCGTGGGGTGTAGTTGCCAGCACCTTGTTGCCTCCACTGCACATCTGTTGTAGAGGCAGCTTTGGAAATAATCAGGGTAGGGAAACAACATTAGGCAGAAAGGATTAGGATCAGGGGCAACAGAAGAGTTTTTGACCGCCACTTCCCGGCTCTCCACGCCTCCATGTTATCTTGTTGCCTGCTCCCATTGTCATCCCCCCTCCCTCGACCAGGGTACCTACCCCTGCACTCCCTCCTCTCCTAGTTGAACCGCCTTCTCCTAGCACCCCTCATAATATCTCCCCTTCCAGCCCCCCTTAGCCCCCCCAACCCCCAAACGCCCTGAAGCCTGGGCCGCACCGCAAGAATCACAGTCCCCCACCCCCAGACATTCTGAAGCTCTGGCTTTACTGCAAGAAACACAGTCCCATCCTTCACGGCCCACTTGCCCTGCCCAGTCAGAGCATCTTACAGCACCTGTACAGTTTCAGTCCCTCAACCACAGCAGGCTAGACACTACATCAGCCCTCATTATTGCCATCAATGAACACCTGCCCACTGCACTCCCACGCTACAGATCAAATTGCCTCTCAACTGCCCCCCATAATAGCCCGCCTAGAACTCAAAATCGACACTATTCTGGATGAACTGTCCTCATTATGTAGAGACACTAAGATTTGCCACAACCCACCTACTCCTCATGCATCAAGGGGGAACTGCGTTCTAGCCACAAACATGTGTTCTGACCCACCGTCCTCTAAACCAAGGCAAACTATCCCCGACACTCACTATCACCTCAAACCCAGGTGCGCCTTGTTTGGAATGTCGCAGCGAGAAGCTGTAAAGCTGTGCAACACATATGACAATGCTCCAAACCATCCTTGCTTCCACAAGATCCTGGTCATCCTTGGCACTATTAGGAACCTGGCCATCACTCGCTCCCCCAGGCCACCTACCCAACTAACCTCCATCAAACTCAATCATCCTGGCCCTAGATCATTATCTATGCCTCGCTGCTTGCTATGAAACTGTCGGTCAGCAGTTAAGTTACCGAAATAGCTGAAACCATCCTACGATACAAAATCGACATCTGCTTCTTGACTGAAACCTGACTGAATGACCTCATATAATGACCTCATCACCCCACTGGGCTTCTCAATCATTCGGTTCGACAGCAAGGACCGCACTGGTGAAGGACTAGCTATCATCCACAAAAATAATCTTTGCCTAACTCCCCTCAACACAACAAAATACCCCACCTTCGAATATTTAGGTGCTCAACTCCGCTCCAAAGGCCCCAACCACATCAAATTTCATGTCATCTACCACCCGCCAGGCAAAAAAATCTAAATTCTTCGAAGACTTCACAGACCTAATTACGCAAAACTTCCTAAAGGGCAGCATAGACATCATACTAGGAGCCCTAAACCTGCACCTGAACAATGTCGGAAGATCCAATAGTACAAGCCTTATCCTCCCTCCTTGAAGCGAATGATCTCACCCAATTGCAACAAGCAAATCCACAACAAAGGGTCTACCCTCAACGCAATCATTTCTAAACATGACACCATATCCCTTTGCACCATTCTTCCTTCAGACTGGACTGACCACTACACAATTCTTTCTGACCTCAATGCTACCCAACCTAAGGTCCACTCCCAAACCATCCGCCCAACCACTAGGTGAGTAACACACGCCCAATACCCCAGTCAGAGCAAGAAGCATTAGTCAGTTCCCAAACTTACCCCACCCAACCTCACCTCAGTTGATGATCTCACCTCCCATTATAACACAAAAATGTCAGAACTTCTTGACACGATAGCTCTGTGGAAATTCAAGAAATCAAGAAGTATCCCCTCCAGATCCTGGTTTAACAAAGACTTTAATAAGGAGAGTGGCCAACTTACACTGGCTAAAAGAACTGTGAGATAGCAAACCTCGCTTGCCCACCTCTCGGTCCTCTTAGCTGAACACCTAAAATACAAAAAACACATCTTCAGAGAAAAATCCTCCTTCTTCCAAGCCCAGCTTGACCAATCTAGGAACCGACCTAAAGACCTCTTCAACATCATCAAACAGCAAACCTCCTCCATCCCACCTCCTCCTTCCCACCTCCTTCCACGCTGTGAAGAGTTTGCCACATTCTTCTCTGAAAAAATAGCAAACATCGAACTCTCTCTGGACCCGCCCCCCCTCCCTTCCTATACCAAAGACGCCCTCTCTAACAAAGAGGGTCCATTCAGTGCCACACTGACAATTGATGATGGCTCCCCAGTCTCCATCCCTCAGCAATCCAGAACACCAACCTCAATGGCTTGCCACTGAAAAAGGAGGCCACCTGGACGGAATATGACACTATCCCTGAAAAAGTCCTCAAAATACTTGCCTGCCTAAAGTCATCCTCTCACCTCTCCGACCCCCTTCCCTCTACGCTCAAACACATCATTTCTCCTACATGGACTAAAATCATGAATTCCTCTTTATCCACCGGCTACATACTGGCCTCCCTCAAACTTGGCCAAGTCACCCCCTCATCAAGAAGCCTGATGCCGACCAGAATAACCTCAACAATTACAGACCTATAACCAACCTCCCCCTACTGGCCAAAATCATTGAAAAAAGTGTACTTGCACAACACAGCAATCACACTGAGAAATACAACCTGCATGACACCTTCCAATCTGGGTTAAGGAAAGGCTGCAACACAGAGACTGCAATTTTGAACATCACTGACAACCTGCACAAGTCTCTGGATGACAGCCAGGCTTGCCTCCTAGTCCTCCTTGGCCTCTCTGCGGCCTTTGACACCATCAACCATGACATTCTCCTAAACACCCTCTCACATTGGGCGGGCATTAATGGTACAGTCCTTCAGTGGTTTGCTTCTTTTTTAAATCAACACTCTCAGTTAATTAAACTAAACAACTCCACTTCAACAGCTAAGCCAAAGGGTCAATCCTATCTCCAGCCCAATTTAACCTCTACATGGAACCCCTTACAATGATCCTGAAACAAGCCGGGTCTGCTGACTATCGTTGTGCAGATGACACCCAACTCTATATCAAAGTTTCATCAGCTAATGACATCCAACACTTAAAGAATACTCTTTCCACAGTACAATCCTGGCTGACCAGCAACCGTCTTAAGCTCAACCCCAACAAAACAAAACTCCTCTTCATCCAACCAAATGGTAATCCCTATCCACATCTCGCTTGACAACCTCACTGCTTTAAACTTTGCAGAGACCTGAACAGGAAAGAACATATCAACGACTCAGCAAAAAGTGCCTTTGACACACTGAAGCACCTTAAAAAAATCAAACCTTTCATCCCCCTGAAGACTTAAAGACTGTGCTGCAATCCTTAGTCCTCTCCAAGTTGGACTACGGCAACGCAACGATAACGGGCTCCCCCAAATCACACCTCCTCTCTTTGAAAGCCGCACTTAACGCAACAGGCACACTACTCTCTGGGGAGAGTCGCTTTGACCACATCACTCCCACACTCAAGAGACTCAACTGGCTGCCAATCGAGGTGGGGTGTATATTCAAAACTGCCTGTATAGCCCAAAAAGCTGTTTACACTAAAAAGCCATCCTACCATGCTAACAAACTAACAAAAGCTGGAGAAAATAGACCTCTTCGAAGCTCCAACACCCTACTCCTTATTCCGCCCAAATTCAAGAAAGAAAAAACACGTTCCTGTTCATTCTCCGGGAATGCACAGAAAATCTGGAACTCACTGCCACAGGACCTACATGTCAATCAATCATTCCCTCACTTCAGGAAAAAACATAAACTGCTTCTTGTCAACAAATATGTAAATCCTCCCCCTTAAATTGACCACCTTGCCTGAAGCTCTTACCTTTCACCCTGCAATGAGCCTGAACACCAAGACCTCATGAAGAAACTGTGACTCCACCTCCCCTACTTCTGAGGCTCTTTACCAAATCTACCTCTGAACTATTTCGTCCACATTTCCCTGTGTCTATTGTAATCTTCTTTTTAAATATCGTCACCATTTATTTGGCATTTTCCTCCTACTTACCACATATGCACCTCATGCAACTGCTGCTGTGCTACCATTCTACCTCACTATGTATTTTGCACAAACCTTGTGTCTGCTGTTGTTCTCTTTCATATATTGCCGCTATGTATTTTGAATTGTTTATTTTACTGCTGTGCTTCCATATCTACCTCACTACGAATTTTGTATTTGTATGTACACCACATGTACCTCATATACCTGCTTCTGTGCTAATTCTGTAAAGCGCTCTGATGCCCTCGGGTCAAGTTTGTGCTATACAAAACTCGATAAATGAAATAAATAAATAAATAAAATGAGAGTGAGAAAAGGAGGGAGAACAGACCTGGGGCACAAGATGTATAAAAAGGAGGGAGAAAGCAGTGTGGAGGAAGGGGAAAGTAGTGCAAATGATGGACAAGAGCAGGAGGGGGGAGACAAAAGAAGATAGTGAGATTTGTGGAGGAACTGTAAATCCTCTGGCAGGAATCAGGTCCACCTGAATCACCGTGTACTGTCCCTGTGGTGTGGTGTGCGGCATGTGGAAATATATTGTACGCTGGTTGATCAGCCAGCGATACCCTGGCTGCACGCAGAAGGTCTACATTATTGTTTTTGATAACCTTGAACACTTGAGTTACGGATTTGGTGTGCATATACCACTTCCTTCACGAAATATATTGTACTGCCAGTGTGATGGAAGTTGCTATTCCGGCAGAATGCTGAGAATGTACCTCATTGACTATTTGTGATCTGTGAATGCACCACAGTGTAATCTCACTGGGAATGGGCGTGGGATTGTAACTGCTCCCCCCCCCCCACCACCACTAGAAAATGTTTAAAAACTGAGCATTTTGCAGTAAAATGTTCACATTAATTGCCTAAAAACCCAACACCATGTATCTACGGATAATCAGAATGACATCAAAGATTGCCACAATGTGCACAAAACTTAGGGTCATCTTTATGAAAGTGTAACGCAGCACAGCAAGTCACCTTGCTGCGCTGCGTTACAGAGAAAGGGCAGGAATACGCTGTATTTAACACAATACAGCTCATTCCAGCCTTTTCCCCAGCTCTGGCGCACAATGGGCTGCCTTGCGCCAACACAAGCACCCTTGCGCCATGGTGCAAGGGTGCCTGCGTTGCATGCAGAGTTGTTTTTGTGCAGGAAGGGGCACCTTCCTGCAAAACAACAATTCTTAGAGGCATATTTCACTATCTATGAGTGCTGCAGAATGCAGCACATATAGAAAGAGGAAGTAATGAGGAGAAATTAAGATATTACTCCTCGTTATACCTCCCTAAGGGAAGGTGTTTCTTTTTGGCGCATTCAAAGGTCTAGCAGTAATGGTAAATCTGGGAATGTGTCAAAATCCATGGGAGTTACAAGGGAACACCCACGCAACACCCGTGGAATGTCTTCCCAGGGCAGAGTAACGCAGGGTGTCCCAGGGCAGAGTAACACAACGAGTTGCGTTGCCTTGTGTTACTACTGATTTATCAAGCCACCCACAGCTATGCAAAGTGGCCTTGCCTGGCTTGATAAATCACTTCTGGGGGTTGCGTCGCGCATGCACCATGTTGCCGGGTGCAAAAGTGACACAACACCCTTCATAAATATTTTCCTTAGAGCACAACAAAAACATGTTAGGAGTGTGTCGCACAGCAATCACAATGCACTTTTTGGAAATACGTTGCTTGATAATGGCACGAGAAAAACGTATTTTTTGGTTGCCAGTATAGCGCTGAAACCACCCTTCACCTGCTTCAAAGCGGTGCACGGGAACAAGAGCCAGCCCTGTCAAGTACGAGTGAGGATTGTCTGGGGGTCACGCCGTGCCCTCAATAAAAGGAAAGAAATACCACGGGGCTACTGTTTATTTATGTTTCTTGCTGGGCATGACCAGGCCAGTTCTGGCATGAGTCCTTCACAACACTTAAGTCTGCAGCAGCCACATTGTTAGCAATGATTTTACGTGCTATTTACCAAGCGCACAAAGTAGTAAAATAATAATAACAAAAGGTAGCGGGGCACGCCATTTCTGATGGCTGCTGACAGCCGGTACAATATTCAGGTTAAGAGCAGTGCTTAATTTGTAAAATAATAAGTGCCAGGGCCCTGACCAGGAGGCCACTGCAGCTTGCACCACCCATCGCCCTTGTCATCGCTGCCAAAACAACTACTAACCATCTCTCTCGCATGTAAATGCGACAGTTCAGATTATTCCAGGTCCCCAAAGCTAAAGGAATGGCTGGGGAGGCAGGTATTAGTATATATTAATGTATATTGTATTCATAAACAACCGTTGCTCTGCTCATCCTTAAATCAGATGAGCAGCGCCACCATGTGGCAGAGTATCATATGTGTGGTGATGCCAATTAAGTGCCGGTGCCGAGCACCGGAAACCACCAGCTCAATTTAAGCACTGGTTAAGATTTAAAATCCCAGCAAGGCTATATCAGCATTTTGCAACACGAAAAGGCCTGCATGCTTCTTAGTAATCAAATTCTGCAATTTGATATTTTCCAATGACAAGCAAAATTCAGAGTTCTGGGCATTACAACGGTACATTGTTTTGCGATTTATTAAATCATCAGCTGCTTTCCATGGTGCACAGACATAATATTGAGTTTTTAATATCGACCTACATTAATATCGAGTTTTAAATATCGTGGGGACAGAATATCGACATCAAGAATATCGACGACCGGAG